>OY294067.1:99554009-99816093 GCA_958510875.1 Endomychus coccineus
TGGAGATCTCCCATCAGTCGCTTGAAGTGCGACATATGGGGCAGTTCCCTCCAGTAGGCACGGTGCTCTATCTTGAGCCATTTTTGGATTACAGATTTCGCTGTGGCATGAGAAATGCCACAGGTTGGCTCTGGTCCAATCAGTGGTTTTTCTTCTCGTTTGGTTTCCTCAGACTCCCACACGAGTGGTACTCTATTGGAGTTCATTACTAGTGCCGTTAGTTCTTTAACGCAATCAAGTACACATTGTGAGGTGATTGTGTATGACTCCAGTGCCTTAAGCATTGTCAGGTTGCTCACTATGATTGTGATTTGTCTATTCTCATATGCTCTCTTCCTCATAGTTCGAGCACATGTAATTGCAACTATTTTTGCTTGGAATTCTGTCGCAAAAGTCCCTAGGTTCAAAGAAATTGTTTACCCTTGGTCCGTTTTCTCGACTATTCCAGCACCCGTACTTTTTTCCGTCTTGGTGCCTTCGGTAAGCCATATGGAATCCCCTGGTATCATATGAGGACTGCCCCCAGCGTTCTCCCGCCCATTCAAGATTTGAATCATGAAAGGCACGGAAGTGGAAGGGTGAGGAGATAGGCATTCGCATTTTTCTTGAAGGTGTGGAGCTTATAGGCATAGGGAAAGACCTCACTAGGTAAAGAGTTCAACAATTTCGCAGTTTGATAAAAAATAAAGTCTAGTAGAAAGGAATTCGGCAGGTCTCGAGTTTAACAGTGAAGTGCTGACTGGTTTGAGCTCGTCTGGTCTGCCTATCTGGAAAATCTCGTGGTGGAACAACAGACGAGATTTCTGATGAACATCGACCATGGAAATGTCTATAGAAAAGGGAGAGATCTTCCACCTTCCTACGACGTTCTAGAGAGGTCAATGAACTCGTAAGTGTGACATCATCAATCAAACTAATAGCTCTCTTCTGGATATAATCTAAGAGCTTCACCGTATGTCTGGGAGCCAAACTTCAAACATGTGAACAGTACTCCAGAACAGGTCGAATATGTGCTTTATAGTTTATGAAGAGCTGCTGGGATCTAAAGTAGCTCTTGGCACGGAATAGGAAACCGAGTTTTTGTGAAGCGGTTTTCGTAATGGATGATCGTCCCATGAGAGCAGTATACAGAATCATGGATACATTTTTAAGTAAGCGAGCATTAGACGATAGTGAAGCATCAACAAGTGCACAGACGACAAATATTCTCAAGAATATCTAAGCAGCACTGAAGTAAATGGAGAGGAAAGGCCTCTGGGTGTCATATACTAATAAGTCTAATACACTTAAACAACTTTTGGAAATGCTTCATAGTGATTACGTTAGCAAATCTTGAGAGCTCTTCGAATCAAAATTAAATTCATATGAAAAACAAAAATTATTTAAAAAAAAACTTTGTCTGGAAATGGAAAACTCTTACTTGCCTCTTACACAGTTTCTTATCAAATAGCTAGATGTAAAAAGCCTTGCACTATTGGTGAATAGCTTATTCTGCCAGCTGCAATTGAGATAATAGAAACTATGTTTGGAGATCATTTTGCCAAACAATTACAGTCCATACCTTTATCAAATGATACTGCTGCCCTTCGAATTGATGATACAGCTGAAGATGTACAGCATCAGCTTTTCGGAAATTGTGATAATTTTTTTCAATTCTTGCTTGATGACGCAAGAAATAGCAATAAACATGCTCATTGCCTATATTCGATTTTGTGATGGTATGTGAGCAGGAGAAGTACTACTATTCTGCAAACCAATAGAACTCAAAGAGCAAAAAGCAACAGCACTTGCATTATTTGCTATCTCAAATGATTTTCTAAGCTCAAATATAGAGTGGAAAAATTGCGTCGGAATATGCACCGATGATGCTCGTACAATGTCTGGAAGATTCCAAAGTGTACTAGCACTTGTGAAACAAAAATCTCACAAACGTATCTGGACACATTGCATGATCCACAGAGAAGCTCTGGTTTTCCAAAGAAATGAGTCCTGGTCTGGATATTGTGCTAACGATGATGGTAACCGTAGTAAATTATATAAAAATGAGACCCCTAAAATCAAGAAACTATTCTGAGCTTTGCAAAGACATGGGTGCAGTACCTACATTCAGCGTTATATCTTATGCGAGGCACGTGGGAGATTTTTGTAACGTGTTTATGAATTACGAGATGAAATCACCATTTTTCTAGAAAAGAAAACCGACTGGAAACTAAGAAGTTTCGAGATGATTTATTTGTGATAAAATTGAGGTACTTGGTCAACATATTGAGTAATGAAGTTAACGCTTTTTGTAGAAAACTGAAATTGTGGACCAGGAATGTAAAGCAAAAAAATTTAGAAATGTTTGTAAATGTGGATGAAAGTGTTAAAGCTTACAAGACTGAAGAACAAAATCAGTAAGTTGTTTTTATATCCATTAAAAATCATTTAACCATGCTGGAAAACAATTGTAAAAAGTATTTTCTTGTTGACTTCAACTAGATAGCAAGTTACGAGTGGATTAGGGACCCATTTCCCGAAGCTCTCAACTGCCGAAGAAGTAATCTTTATAGACTTCACGGCGAGTGGCGAAAGCAAAAGACAATTTAGTAATAAATCACTTTTTGAAGTTTGGGCATCGTTGGATGATGAGTTTTTTGCACTGAAAACAAGAGCATTTCGTATAATATTACCAATTTCAACATCCCACCTTTACGAAACCGGATTTTATGAGGTGGTTGCTTTGAAGGCCAAATATTGATCTCAGCTACATATAGAAAAAGAGCTTAAAGTGTCAATTTCTGATGTTAAACCTTCTTTCGAAAAACATTGTTTTGCAAGACAGGTCCAAGGCAGCCACTAATAAATATTAATCTTCTAGTTAATTATTAAATACACTGTGCAGTATAGATACTATCTTATTTTGTATTATATCAGTGTAAACGGTATTTTATTTTTTATTATGACAGAATGTATTTTATTGCTTTTCTTTCAGTAAATTGAAAAAATCTTTTAATAATATTTTTTCTATTCTCGATATATTTTTCACCCCTAGGGGAACGTGTCTCACAGGTTGAGAATGACTGGGCTACGGGTAATATTAAAGTTCTAAAAGTAGTCTGTAACTTTTCAAGTGTTATTGGAAGCGTATATTAAAATTGTGATCTATTATCAAATCAACGTTCTTTAATTTTGAGTTATTATGAATCGATATAAATTTCGATCGACGTGTTTATTCCGTTTTTTTAGAAACTAAAACGGTATACTTAACCGGAAACATAAAACATTTTAAAATTCAATAAGATAGAAATTTTCAATTCATTCTCGAGAACTAAGTTAACTTTCCTGAGAAATTTTGAATCAAATTTTGCAATAATACAATTATCAATTACCCCAACTAGAAATGATCCGAGAGTTTGTGAGGCTATTACAAAATAAACAGAAATAAACTTTATTCATAATTTATTACACAGTCACATAACACATCACAATAACAATTACATGTAAAATTTTCAGTCTCGTTATTTGAAAAATAAATGAATAGTTAAATACCTAAAAATTCTCTACATGATTGCGTTCTCTAATGGAACTATAGGAGATACAAAAATGCATTTAAAATTTAAATCACGATCATTTCGATGGTTGTATAACTATTTGTAAACTACGACATTAGGTTTTAATTTAATCTGTATGTATGTATATGAAATTATCACTTTTATAGATTATGAATGAAAAGTTAGAAGCTCATATTTAAATATTAAAAAGAAAATAATTTGGTAACATTTATTCCTACCAAATCTTATTTCCTATAAACACAGGGATACATTTTGGTCATGTGGTTACATTTGAAAAATGGGTGAGTTTGTTGAGGTATTTCCAATCTTGACTGCTGAAAATGCTAGCTCCATCATTTTCTATGGAAGGATGCTGGTACATTCTGGAGTTCCATCATTACACAATTTATACAATTGGATACTCTCTCTAGTATTCTCCTCTTGATTTTCGAAGCAGGAAAATTCTTTGATTCTGGAATAGAGAAATGATATATAATATAACTAAGATTACATTGAAATAGTTTGTTGGGACACTACTGAAAACAAAGGCGGATCCAGAAAATGTCCAAGGGTTGTTAGGTATTTCATATTTTTTTTAGTTATTTGTTTTAGATATTCAGATATTTAAGTTCCTTCACTTATGAACATCTGTATCATCATATCTGTGTCGCTACTGAATCACTACCTAAGTAGAATCAGTGGGTTCGATCATGATCTAATGGTTTATTGGCAAGCCTAGTTTAATTTTACATACATTTTAGGTAGAGTAAGATGTACATATCTTTTAAAGCGTTTGACGAGTCAGATGAACGTACATTTTACACCAATAAAAAATACAGTTAATTTCAGCCTTCTTACGCATAATACAAGATAAATCATTACTTGTTTATAATCTCGATTTTCAGTGTTATTCAGAGTGAGTTTTTCACTGATTCTATTTCTTCAAAGAACTTATAAAACATCTGAACTAAAACATTAACTCAAGTGGGGGCATGATAAATATATTCCTAATTCCTAATGGCACAGCCACAGCTGCAGTATTCAATTGCAATTTTCTCACTAACATTGCGCATGGTCGAAACAAATCATCTGCAGTATCGGGATTATTTTTCAAGGCATCGGATTTTTGTAGCAGAGCAAATGTAGGTACTATAAAATCTTTCAAGATTTCTAGTAATCTACATATATAATCTCCTTAAAAACTATATTTACCGGCAAAAATTGCAGTGAGTGCTATCATTTTTATGATACACAGGGGTGTAGCGAGGAAAATTCGCTTCCGGGGAACTTTTAAAATGTGTTCCCCCTTTCTACAGTAAATACCCAGCGATTCAAAAAAAACCACACTTTTTAGAAAAGTAGCAAGTAGTTCGATCTGACAAAAACTTGTGAGAAAATATCAAGTACAAAAGTAAATTCGGCGACGTTTACTGAGTAACAGCCTATAGTGGAGTCAATCTACTGAAAACTAGAACGAGGTTCGTAAAAATTTGATAGAGGTTGGCGATCTGGAAAAATGATGTCTTATGATAGAAATAATAAGATCCTAAAATTTCTATTACCAATATTGGATGGAACCATGTCTAACCTTCAAAAAACTGTTTATTTTGCCATTTTTTTGGGTCAGTTTTGAGGCTTTATTTTTTTGGCCCCTTACACTTCCAGCTAAGATTTGAAATTGGTACCCTTTCATTTGAGGAACCTTCAGTCCAAATTTCGTGACATTCCGTTTACCCCCTCCTGGAATATATATATTTATAAGTTTTTTGAAGCAAAAATTAAAAAAAAAACACAATAAGTAGTCCAAATATTGAATAGTTTTGCTTGAAATCCAAATTTGGCCAATTTGGCCCAAATTTTAAAATGGCTCCCCCTTTTGTCAAAAAAGTTTGAGCGTACTCTGCTTAGGCTCAAATTGAAGGTTATTTTATGTACTTTAATGTAGTGTTTGTCCGTATCAACTTTTTTTCACGATTCATTAATTTTTTGGCCATTTACAGTATATGTTATCATAAACCATTTATGTTCAACGTTACATTTTTTGTACTATGAAATACGTTATTATTTTAATGTTACTATATGTATATATCATAGTAAATATACAAACATTTCATTTTTGAAAAATATAAAGAATGTCATCTATATTATACAGGTATATTCTTCGATAAAAACGATTATGTAGTGTTTAGGACCGCGCCTCTTATTAATATAATAGAAAAACTTTTATTGGAGACAATGTCAGGTAAGAAAAAAATTAAAGCATATTATAATATATAAATTTTTTTTCGTGAGTTATAATGTTTAATTTCTTGTATGGTATAAATATATTGAAGTATTTTATTTAAAAAGAATTAATTGCAAAATGTTTCAAAAAAAAATATTGAAAAAAAAGAAGGTATGATGAACTAAAATATACACGTGAACGCATATAAGGTGAAGGTTATTAAATTAAATACAAATGTGTTATTTGAAATTTAAAAAACAATTCTTTATTCTTTACTTTTGAATATATAATACGTAATTATTTATTTTTAGTGTTTTTTTTAAAATATTTTTCAAAAATAAAATTTTGTGTTTGATGTTTGTATATTTATTATAATATATACATATATACATTAAAATAATAACGTATTTCATAGTACAAAAAATGTAACGTGGATCACAATGATCACATAAATGGTTTATGATAACGTATACTACTGTGAATGGCCAAAAAATTGGTTGAATCGTGGAAAAAAGTTGATACGGACATATACCACATTAAAGTACATAAAATAGTCTATAATTTGAGCCTAAGTAGAGTACGCTGAACCTATTTTGACAAAAGGGATTTTAAAATTTGGTCTAAATTGGTCAAATTTGGATTTTAAGCAAAAATATTGAATGTTTTCAGACTATATTTGAACCACTCATTGTGACCGGCCAGACCTACTTTTTCACGGAAATTTCATCCAATTTGGTTGCAATTTGGCCAAAATAGCTCAATTTGAATTTTTGCTTCAGAAAACTTATAAGTTGAAGGTTAGACATGGTTCCACCCAATATTGGTAATATAAATTTTAGGATCATAAGACATAATTTTTTCCAGGTCGCTAACCTCTATCAAATTTTTACGAACCTCGTCCTATTTTTACGTAGATTGACTCCACTACTAATGGTATACGTATAACTGATGCGGATGGCGATACTAGTGACTTATTAATTAGTGCCGATGTTGCAGGAAAACTTTATACCAAAAAAATTGTTTGACTAATAGAGACTGGACTGTGGTGAATCTTGATCAGAAAAAATCGGCATAGCAAGCATGAAACTGAAAAAAACAGCATGATGTTGAAGTGAACGTTTTTTGCAGACAACAAACTTTCATCCTTCATCGAAGACATATATGAGGTTGTGTTACCTTGGAAATAATGTCACTATCATTTGATAGACAATCGGTATTCAGCTATGGAAATATTAGGAAGTGTCACCAAAATGCTTCAATTTGAAAAATTATAGCAGGAGGTCAGTAAGCTGCGCATGCCCGTAGGGTTATGACGAAGTTAGTGACTGTGCCGAAAGGATCGGCTTATGTTTTCCTTACGCTTACGTCGTCTTTCGCATAAGCCGATACAGATAAGCCGATGAAGATCGCGTGCCGCAGTCTGTCTAGTTGCGTGAGCTCGATTCCGGTAGGTGGAAACTAACAAGATACCATATGAACCGTTTTGAGGATGTTTCCTTTTCATTAAATTTGTTAATGTTTCAAACGCGATGTGAGTAGAGATGGCAACGATCAATCGATAATCGATTGAATATGTCATCATCATATGATATACTTTGTGATGATTTTCGGAAAACTAATCCCCGAAAAATTTAACAAACAAAATTGCGATAACATTGATGCTTGGTGTTGCGAACCTACGCTATAGATTCAAGCGGCAATGTAAGCGCTTATTGTTTTTGTCAAAATTATAAGATATCAAAGAATGGAAAATACAGAATAGTGTGAAATTGACTGTAACGTATACCATATGATCTGTATTTTACAGTCTTTGATATCTTCGCTAAATTATTAAAGCAACCTGTTGGTCGCTCACAGTGACAACTTAGACTCACCCTATCAGTAAAATAATTAGTTCGTTGTTAGTATGGATTTGGTTAGTCATTCGGAATTAATCAAACATCATTCTTTGCTGTTTCAATTTGATTCTCATCGGAATGTATCCCCTAAGAGTGAAGTATGAATATTTTAGAAAGTCAACGATTTATACAGTTCGATTAGTCAAATGATCGATCAATCCATATTTATTGCAATCTCTAGATGTGACTATTCTGTTCACGTGAACGCCGGTTGCATTTGTCTACGTGCGCTCTTTATTGAAAGTGGATGGTCTATAATAGTAACCTACAAATCCATAAAAATGAAGCAGTCGGCATCAAAAAAAGAACGCGGCTTTGGCACACAGACATCTGGCTAATTTTTTCTCTTAGCGGTCGCCCGTACATTGTACAAATTGTATAAATAGCCATTATTTTTCTTTACACTCTTGTCTTTCGTCAGTGCACAATTAGGCGCATTCTGTTTCATCTCGATACCAAAAGGGCTATGGGGCGAGACGGAATTTCTCCTGTCATTCTCAAGGATTGTACGCCAGAATTAACACCAGTCTTCTGCAGGTTGTTTACTCATTTATATGAACTTGGTGTGTGCTTTCAGCTGGAAAACACCTAGAGTCGAACCAATATTAAAAAAAGGGAAGAAGACCCTTCCTATTGATTATAGGCCCATTGCACTTCTATTTGTGACGTCTAAAGTGATGGAGAAAGCAATCAACATCGAGCTGATCCAATACCTAAACAGCTCCAAGATCGAGAATGACCGGCAATATGGCTTTCGTCAGCAGAGATCAACAGGAGATCTGTTATCTGTTTGCACACCTTAAACATATATGGCAGAAGTCTATTGGAAACGATGGGAAATCTCTATCTGTAGCATTCGACAACTTCAAAGCATTTGACCGAATCTGGCACCGAGATTTTCATGGAAACATTCCGCCATATGATTTGCCGGCTCAACTTTGTCTCTTACTATCGAGTTTTCTATAAGATAGATTACTTCATGTGGTGGTTGACGGAGTATCGTCCGATACAAAGCTGATGTTCTACAGGGATCTGTCTTGGCACCAACTTTGTTTCTGCTCCATATCAACGATCTGTTGAAAGTGACCACCTTATTCACTGATATGATGATGTTAGATACAACTATTCCTATAAAGTCTTCCATATCCATGCTCGGGATCACCACCAGCAACACCCTCTTATGGGATGATCATGTGAGGCCCATTGGGAAAATCACTGCACAAAAGCTGGGTTTTCTATTCCGTGCTAAGAGCTAGTTTACATCACAGCAGATCCCCATAATCTACAAAGCACAGGTTCGACCTGTTCTGAAATACTATCCACATGTTTGTAGTTAGGCTTCCAAACATGCGCTCTTGGATTCTATCCAGGAAATAGCTATTGATGATGTCACATTTTAAGAATTCATTGACCCCTCTAGAACATTGAAGAAAGATGGACAATCGCTCCATTTTCTATAGATATTTCCATGATCAGTGTCACCAAAAATATATAACATAACCTCCAAACCTCTCCCAACGTTCCACCTCTGGCTCACACGTATAGAAACGTTGTTGCAGGCTTTCTACTTCGACAAAACAATAGTAGTTTATCTACTTGGGGAAAAGTGCAATTGTCCATCAGCACTGAGGTAATGCGTGGAGGTGGATTTAATTCAAGAAATTGGGAATAGACAAACATTGTCAGCGATTATGATATGCCAAAAGTTATTGGATCAATTTGGATCGAGCAAATTTAACTAAAAGAATTATTTTGTCGGGTGCACAAAGCGTATATGATCTTTTTGGGTTTCATCACAAGTAACTTTAAAATCCAAAATTCAATTGTACAATTAAAGGGATCAATAAATTTATTGCGACACAATGCAAGGTGGATTTTTGGCCATAAAGAAGTCTAAGAATATTCGCTCTATTTATACAGTAACGAAATAACTCAAGAAATTGAATTTTGGGATAATCTTATAGAAACAATAACAATATATTCAGTCTTCATTTGGAATATCGTCATTTTATTTTTAGACTTTGACTTCACAAGAAGGAAACCTATTATGTTCGAAGAACATCATGTAAGCCATAGGTGGAATGTTGGGAGAGGAGGCTTTTTAATTTTTCTTGAAGGTTTGGAGCTTATAGGAATAGTAAAAGACCTCACTAAACAACCAGCACAAAACTGATTTTAATTCAGGCTCACATTCCTTGAGAACGACAGGTGGAATTCCGTTTTTCCCCATAGACTTTTTGGTATCGAGATCAAGCAGAACGCACCTAATTGTGGGCTGGCGAAAGACCATTTCAGGCATATGGCTATCAATGGTAGCAATATTGGGAGGGTCCTACCCTTGTGAATCCAAAGTGGAATTTGCTGCAAACTTCCAGCAAAAAAGTTGGCTTTTTCTTGTGGTGTAGTAGCCAGTGTGCGATCATCTTTGGTTAGGGGAGGAAATGAGCTGGTAGTGAAATTTCTACCAATTGCTTTGGTGAAAGTCCAGAACGAACGGGAACCATTCGGGCATTCGATAAGCTTTGACCTTATTTTGGCATCAAATGCCTCTTCCGAAGCGTTTATTGTTTCATTGTACATATTTCCGGCTTTGACATACTTTGTTCTGGTTTCCAGACATGGATTACCGTGCCAACTACGGTATGCTGTTTTTTTTTTAAGCGACGGCCCTAGAACAGATTTTGTTGAACCATCGTTTACCAAATGATGGTAGTTTGTTGGTATGAGGTATGTAAGTTTCTATTCCTAGCCTGATAATATCCAAGATCTCTGTGGCACATTGCGGAAGGTCATCCGCCGATTCAAAACATACGCTTCTTCAAGGAAACTCGGAGAAAAATATGCGAAGATCGTCCCGGTCCGCTGAGCTGTATTGCCAAACAGTGCGTGGAGGTGTTTTTTTTGGGTGGGAGGTGGTTGAGAAACCCTTCATGGGCACCTTATGGTCCTGTAACATCCCATAAAGTAAAGTGGGACTCCCTGAGTGCCGAACTTAATAACCTCAGAAATACCAACTAAACACTCCACCTCGTGTGGTAGGCTCCTGCAACCAGGGCAATCTCGATGATTCTTGGGCTTGACAGCCCATTGTATCGTGCCGCACCACTTTCTCGGGCCATCGGAAAAATTCCGCAGTTGCTGGATTCGATCGCTGGATTCGAACCCGCGACCGGCAGCCACAGTGATTAGAAGATCGATGCTTCTACCACTGAGCTACCAGGCCCTTCGTGCGTGGAGGTGTTAGATTGGTTCGTGGAGTGATAAAGGAAAAGGTCGTACTTCGTTGTGATGAATGAATGATCAGAGTGATAAATAAAGACAACAGAGACATTTTGTCGGTTTGTGATTATCAAGCTTGAACCAGTCATAAATGTTGATTCACAAAATTCACGATAGATGACGGTAGTGCCGTTTTAGTAACTGAGCATACCTATGTAACTACATTACGCGAAAGAACGTTAGTACTTCTAATTTGCAAGGGTGACTGCTCTTGTTAAAATTTTGTGGAAGATCGTCACAATGTAAATAGTGCCTATAGATACTAGCGAAATTTGGAAGTGACGTTAGAAGTATTTCCACGCCTTTAGGTGTTTCTAATGATTTACAACATGTTAGTTAACTATTCCTATGGGAGTAAGTTAGGGAATAATACAATCATATATTTAACTCGCAGAAGTGCCAGAAAGGGAAAAATTGTGCCAACATAAAGAGGGCGAGGGAAGTTAGATATCTGCGGATCAGTTAATTTGTTTGCGAACTTGTTAGTTATGTCATTGTAATTAATGTCCGGCATAAATTCACTCTATTTGCGATTCTGAAAAGGCTTCAAGCTTCGAAAGTTGAACGAATGCAGCGATGACCTAATTTGCATCAGTGCTTAAGATAGAAGTTCGTTAAAAAATACACAGAATTGTACGCAATTCCGGAATTATTTGGATAAACGTCGAACGAATTATTTTTTCTTGCAGTACTATCTGGATCGACTGATGTATGTGTAATGTGTAGGTATAGGTTAAAACGGATAACACCAAATCACCGGGATGTCGTAAGTTGATATACTTTACAGTTTCATAAAAATATTGTCTTTGGTTAACGTGTATGAATTGTTGATAAGAAGAGGTCGTTCATTTATTATGTTCAGGGTTGGCCAGGATCTTATTTTTATTTTCCTCGTTATAAGTAGAATGAGGGGAGTACAATAGTAATCGGTCTAAAAACAATTTCTGGTGTTTCACCGAAATATCTGTTTTGAGCGTTTTTGAATTCATCTACATTATTTTTGAGATGCTATCTGTGCGTGAACGACTGTGCAAAAAGTTTCTAGTAGAAAAAGGCGATCCTCCTATAGGTCTCATCGAATTATCAAATATATCTACAAAGAGAATTCGGTACTTGAGGGGATATAAACAAGTTTTGGAAGAAAATATTTTCGAACCCTTATTTCTAGTTGAAACTTGGATATTACAAAATGAGAATATAGGCCGATCATATATATACAGTGTTAATAAAGATTCTTGACCCAGTATGAATTATATATAAAAATTCTCGGGAAATAGGTCACATTAACACTTTGTTTTAAATATTCGTCTTTACGTACAATTCGGTCTCACGACCATCATCAGAAGACTCACTATGTCAAAAAAGGGGTTTATTAAAACTAATTATAGCACAAGCGTCCATATCGCACAAATTTAATTTCAATCAAAAGAGCCCACGCCGTCGAATCGAACAGAACCACGAATAATCGAAATTATATCGTCAATATTAGAGTATAAAAATTTTTTTTGTAGTATGAAACCACTATTCAGTAATATTCTTAAAACATACAAGTGCATGTTGGTATTCTCATACCAACTGAGAGCGAAGTTATTTGTTGAGTACCTACTTTCGAACCAGATGTGTAAGATTTATGAGATACTTAAGAAAGGTTTCAGACCTGCACTGGAATATTACTATTAAGCATTCTTCCTAAAAACATTTTCAACAATTATAAAGACGTATGTAGGAATTTGCAAGAGATTTTATTTAATCAAATTAGTATAAATATGACATAGATTTTGTGTATTTGTCCTATGATTTACAGAATTGGAATCCAGTTTTATGTGAATCATCTCCAGGATAGATCTTTTATAATAATTGGTTTCCTTAGTTAAGATATTAACATTTTTTTAATCAAATTGATAGTTATAATCAAAGCAGTGCTTAGCAAGGGCGGTGGAATTTTCTAAGTTATTATTTCTTGTGCTATATTTATGGCCATACATTCTTTTTTGTAAATATTGTTTAGAGATTCCAGTATAGGTTCCATCACAATCTAAACAATTCAATTTATATACTGTGTGGGTTTGTTTATCTTTAGGTATTACAGGTTTTAGATTTGAGAAATATTTCCCAACACAGTTGGTAGGTTTATGCGCAACATTTATATTGTACTTTTCCAAACATTTCTTGATTTTCTCCGAGGTCTCCGGAATGTATGGTAAAGTTATAAAATTGTCTGTATTACCTTTTATGTTATTCTTATATGACGAACCATTATAGATTTCGTTTATTCTCTCTTTAATGATAGGATTGAAGAAAGTTTTTGAGTAGCCATTCATTTCTAGTGTATTACGAACAATTTTTAAATTTTTGGGACGGTCGTCTGCGTGGGACAATTTTATCGCGCGGCCTGTAAGGCTGTTTATGACACTTTTTTTATAACAAGCTGGTGCAACGGAATTGAAGTGAAGATAACGTTGAGACCAAACTTCTTTAGTAAACCAAGAGGTTTTTATTTTTCCATCTGCATCATGCCTAATGTTCATATCTAGGAAATTTATGTTTTTGTTTAATTCTATTTCACAAGTGAATTGAAATTTACAGTGGAAATTGTTAAATTTATCAATTACATATTGAATTTTATCGTTGGGAACACAAATAAGGCAATCATCTACATACCGTTTAAAGAATACAGGCCGAAAATCTAATGAACTCATAACAGATTCCTCTAGGCACTCCCTAACGAGGTTAGCAATGGTAGCTGAAATAGGAGATCCCATTGCTGTGCCGAATATTTGTCCAAAATACTGCTCACCATACCGAAAGTATGTGCATTCTAAACAAAACTTTACAACATTTATAAATTCCGATTGATCTAGAGGTGTGTGGTTTTTAATCTCTGCCCAACGTTTTTTGATGCTATTCAATGCCAAAACAACAGGTATATTTGTAAATAAAGAAAGAACATCCAAGAAAATCAGTTGATGGCTTACGGGTACGGATTGATTTTTTATAAATTCCTTAAAATGCCATGAGTCTTTCACATAGAATTCATTTTTTCCTATTATATTATTGATAGATTTTGATAGAAATTTTGATAAATTGTAAGTAGGCGCTCCAATATTACTAACAATGGGTCTTCATTTTCATGTAGTTTTGGAAGCCCATAGATATAAGGTGCTAGCCCATTATGGGAAATTAATTTATTTTTTAATTCAATAGGGATTATCTTATTTTTATGCCATTTATTTATCAATTTATTCATGTTATTTTGTACTGATAAAGTAGGATCAGATTTTAATTTTTTATAAGTTGTTTCATCATTTAAAAGGTTTCCTATTTTGTTTTCATAGTCATTTCTATGCATTATGACGGTTTTATTACATTTATCCGCGTTCAACACTAATATTTGAGGGTTAGCATCATGACAAACAAAAAGAACAAACAGAAAGCAGAAGTAGGTATTGCAAAGAATCGTTTTAATTATCATACAAAAATAACAAAAGATTTCTTAGATGCTAACCCGATTTCGATTATTCGTGGTTCTGTTCGTTTCGACGGCGTGGGCTCATTTGATTGAAATTAAATTTGTGCGATATGGACGCTTGTGCTATAATTAGTTTTAATAAACCCCTTTTTTGACATAGTGAGTCTTCTGATGATGGTCGTGAGACCGAAACGTACGTAAAGACGAATATTTAGAACAAAGTGTTAATGTGACCTATTTCCCGAGAATTTTTATATATATACAGTGTGTCCAAGATAATGATGTATATTATAAGGAAATAGGGAACGATATTAGATACACATTTGGTTAAGTGGAGCAAAAGTTGAGCAAACCAAAGGGCTATTCGTATGGAAGTATAAAATGTTCAACATCATTTCTGATTTTCAAGTAATTTCAGAAGAACCTGCTTTCCTATTTTATTCTCAGAAATCGAACAAAAGGAAACGCTCCTGAGGAGTTATTTTTTGTAAGCTTCCTTATGGTGATGTGAGTTTTGATATTCGTTTCTTTTCCATTATAAGCTTTTTTCAAATACGGTTCTGTTTTGATCAAAATTTTTGAGGTTTTTGTCATTCTATGCTCATTGATGTATCACATACACATATGTTGGTTTGATCACGTTTCAGATCAGTTTCCGCATCCATCAAGATTTTCGGAAAATATTTTCAAGTCCTATCGGTCATGCAAACTCGAAAATGTGTAAATCGTTCTAAGCTGGTTAAAACAGGACCTATATTGTTGTGGGGCGAGATAGTTTCCCTAAAAGTGGTACAAATGAAATCTATACTTTTGTATCATTAGTGCAACAGTGATAAATATATATCTCAATCATATAATTAACCTGCAGAAGTGTCCGAAACCATCTGGGTATTTTTGAGCGTCGAGTAATCAGGACATTTTCGGACCGGTCAATGAAACTTAATATTTAGATTGCTAGAAAACCGGAACGCCAGACAACTACTTGTTTAGATTTTCTCAGTAAAGTATTCGTCGGTTTAAGCGAAGTGGCGATCCTAGCGAATTTTCGTTGTAACTAAATGTAATAGGCGTTCAATAATAAATAATCATAATAGTAAATATAATAACACAATACAATATATTTGTGCTTACATATATTTATTCACATACTAATTATTCTTCTAATTTCTTTTTTCCTTCTTCTAGATAATCAATCATGTGTGCAAAATATACATATTCTAGTTTTGCTAAACATTCATTCACAAAATGTTCTTTAAAGTTCACTTGTACCACTACATTACATATGAATTATCGGATGAAGAATAAATAATAAACTCACACTTTTTTAAGTTTGTTACAACTGTGCTTATCTTTTAGACTAATATTTTTTGGACTGCTGGTATCCAAAAATGACAATTCGAATATAAATTCTGCAGCAGTCTTTTTTTCCCTCCTATGGGGCATTTTATCCCAATAATATGTTGATTCACCACAATTCCATCCAAACGGCATCCAAACCAAGAGATGACTGGGTTCACTATCAACCCAAGTTCAAAGACTTCATAACCAGTTTGCTTTATATAGGCCCTTCGGGCAACATCTTCCATACGAGTACCATATGCTGTAGCTGGATTGCCTTGAAACTTGTCGTTAAGATAATGTAACGTGTAAATTCCATTTAACGGCTTAGAAATGGCCGCTGTAGTACAATCTGTTAACTCCTGTAACGTCAGCTATGCTGGACCGTATATTCTAAGTCATGAACTGTATATTCTAAGGGTCATGGTTGTTCGGTGTCAGTTCCGCTATTTCGAGGGTGTTCTGTGTGAGACAACGAGAGCGCCGGAAGGGCGAGAAAATGGCGACACTTCTGGTAGAATCGTTCAAGTGGGAAGTGGTGTTGCTAGGTTATTTCAACAGGGAGGTGATACCAAGCTTGTATTTGGAACCAAATTCTGGGAATATTTCTTCCGTTGAAAACAAAGACATCAATTACCAATTTGGATTGGACTTTTTTTAATTAATTGGGTAATTAATGTGCCTTAGGGGTCTAAACCTAGTTTCGACGAATCTGATTGTGAACGGAAATAAGGTTGTTTTAGTTGAAGGAAAACCCTATCTTGTAATTCCATTTGATTTATTTACTGACTTCAGGAATTAATTTGCCTTCATAGGTGGTAACTGACAGAACATAAGCTAGTCCTAAATTGTTCAACAATTGTTATGTATTTTGTTCATGTCTGTCTTCTGAGGACAGTAGAACAATAGAGGTTTGAACATTTCGTGATTTCAGGGTTCTACTTCTTCTTCCTCTTCTTTTTTGTCTATGTTGTGGAAAATTCAACAAGAAGTGTATTGAGGATTGTTTGAGTCGGCTGTGGGAAGATTACTTAGGAGTCGCTGATTTACTTGTGGTACAATCGTGGAAACGGGATTTCAATTGTGTCAGGGACCCCTACAAGGAGTAAAAGTAATAACTCATAACCAAGAAAGTACAACATCCAGCTCTCATCAGGTCAGATTATCGATTGTGGTTTTGTGTAACAATTTAAATAATCATTGAGTATTGTATATTATGTAAATTCAACTTTTCACTTGTTTAAATGATTTAAGTAACTAATTTCATCCATATTTTCAATTCATTCGCTTCATACCTCATTAATATTAAATTCTGTCATAAATTATATCAATATTAGTTTTTCAAAGTAAATTTCAATCATTCTGGGTACAGGTCTTTTATTTTCTTTTCTTTCAGGGTAATTTAACCTGAGGACTTGAGTATTTGCATCCCCTAGTTATATACATAATTCATTGGTTGGTTAAAATACTTTGGCGCCCGAATTTTTAACATTTTCACTGTAGCTGTCGGCAACTAAGTGATAAAATAGAGCTTTTAGTTTATCCTTTAGTAAGAGTAAATTGTAACCGTTTTTTTGGCCAATCTGATCTTTTATTACCCAAATAGGTGGTGACCAAGCTGTAAGCTTTGCTGGCTGTTATGCGCTTTTGTCTCTAAATCTCCAACTGGCTGATCTCTGACTCTCAGGATCCAAACATATGTCCAGAGTTTGTCGAAGAGACACTCTTACATTCTCATCCTAATATTCTTGCTGAACTTTAGACAAATTATGGAATTTAAATGGTATCTTTTCATTGTGGTGGAGTAGGTGAAATAAAATTGAATCCTGAGTGATTATTGGTGCAATTTTAATATGCAAAATATTCTTGCATTTGTCATGTGGAATGTATAAGGCGTTTTTCTCTGAGATAAACTGAGATCGATAAGCATTTTTATGTGAGCAAGTTCACTGTCCTGGCGTGCAGATATCAAAAGATCCAGTGCTTCGTTAAGAGTCTCATCGGACACAGGCTTGCAAGAGTATTTGGGATTTTTGCTGGCGCCATGGCAAAACTTTTTCACTGGCGTGGTTTCGTACAAGTCTTTTGCACTTTTTTTCAACTTCCCTCATTTTTGCTTCACGTGAGTACAATTCCAATATCACTCTCTTTGACGATGATGGAAAATATAAAAATAAATATGTTATCGAAACTAATAATTTTTACAAGAAATAAAATTATTAAACTTACATTATCAAATGATTCAATAAGGCCAGTGAGTGCTCACATTGATCCGATGATCCAGCCGCACAAGAACAATCTAATGAGCTAGTTTTTTTTTAACATTTTGTTTTTCAATTGTTAAATTTAACTCATGAGGCATATTGAATAAATTACTTGTTTGCATACATAATGCAACAATTTTTGCTGCATTTTCATCACTTTGTCGCGAATCATCTCCAAAATAGGAATAAATGTCCAGAAAACTTAACAAAAATTCACCCCTCATTTTTATAATTAATAATTGTTATTTTATCTATCTAATTTATTGGATTATAGCTTAAGACGCGCAAAATGTATTTAATTATATAGTTGAATTTGAATTGACAACGCGGCATCCTTTCAAACGATGCGATTCACATAAAATATGGTAGATGGCGCCACTTCGCTTAACCCGCCGAATTATACCAGCTCTTCAATAGACTAGACATAGAAAAATATGTGAAAATATTACGTCTGAGATGAAAGCTAAATGATGATATATTATATGAAAAAAAAAATGAGATTCATTCTACCCGAAGAAAGACGACGCAGAAGCCGCCCCCATACGTGATGGTTGGATGATGCCAAGGGGAATTTGGTGACTTTGGGTGTACGAGAATACTGAGATGACTATTAGAGTAAGCCAAGATCCACAGAGGTCTATGATGTCGAGAATGTTGGTAGTTGCTTAAGAATTATTTATGGTTCCTATGTTAAAACATATTAGTAGAATTCAAGTGAATTGAGACGCGCATCATTCATATAGTATTGTCAGTTAGATTACATATGTGTTTATTTTCTACGAATTCACAATATTTAATAATAAGGACACCATGTTCATGGATATTATAATATTGATTGGCATGATTCACAAGTGATTTACTGATTTTCGTTGTGGTAGTATGACCTCAAAGGACGCCGAACGCTCTGGTATTCGAATTGAGGTTATAAAGCCAGAAATCGTCGATAAAATCCATGGTATGATATTGGACGATCGGCGAGTTGAACTGTACGAGATTGCTGAAGCTATGGGTATCTCAACATTTTGCATACATTTTTGAATATGAGAAAGCTAGCTGCCAGATGGGTGCCGCATTTGCTCTCTGTTCAAAGGAGTGTTTGGCGATGTTCAAGTTCAAAGTTATGGCGACAGTTTTTTGGGATGCACACGGTATCGTCCATATCGATTAACTTAAAAAGGACAAAACGATCTCCGGCGTATATTATGCAGAGCTGTTGAATCGATTCGACGCCGATTTGAAGCGAAAGAGGTCGCATTTGGCAGAGACAAATTTGCTTTTCCACCAGGACGACACACCGGCTCACAGATTCGCAGCCGCAAAATTGCATGAATTGCGCTAAAAATTGGTTCGTCATTCACCATGTTCTCCAGATACCTCTGCTATTTTTATCTATTTCCAAACTTGAAGAAATGGCTCGGGGCTTGGCACCAACGATGAGGTCATCGCCGAAATAATCGCGTAATTTGAAGGATTGCCGAAATCGTATAATTTGGAAAGGATCGAAATATTAGAAAAACGTTGGACGAAGTGTATCGGGCTTCAAGGAGATTTTGTTGAGAAATAAAATAAGTTTTGACCAAATAAATTATTTCTTGTTTGATTTTTCAGGGACTTTTCACCTTGCCCTCGTATATGTTCTTCTCGGAACTGTTCGTTCAATGCTCCCGCCCGTAGATAACTAATTAATGTTGTAATTATTGACGGTATCAAAACAAAGTTTGATAATATCCATAAGTGTGATGCTAGATCGCCTTTGGTACATTTGCATCAACGTAACACAACTATCTCTTCTTGTATGCCAATGGTATGAATGAACGTTTATAAAAGCGACATGGTAATTGTTTTCATTGATACAAACACTTTCCCAATTTACAACGTTATAATGTCGTTGGCGTTCGCGGTAATCGAAATCCATCAGACGTCGCTGGATAAGAGAGTTTATTGAACGTTTCTTTTGCATTTCAATCACAATAAAAGATTGAATCCTTTCATTCGTAGATTGAGTCCTGGAAAATTGGTAAGAAAAATATCCAGGTTGGTACGGAAATGAATAATATCAGAATGAAAGTATTGTGCCTCTACAAATTTGTGATCTAGGCCCCTGTCCGATGAAGCGAATAGACAAATCTGGCAATGTCATATAGTGGAGTAAATCTGGCGACAAGAAAGGCAAGGTTGGCGAAAATTTTACGATGCTTAGCGACCCGGTGGAAAGTGTTTGGTAGGGTACCAATAACAACCCCCTGAAATGTCTATTTCCCAAAGTGGGTACATTTTTAAGGTACCTAGTTTAGCAAAAAAAATTAATATCTCTGGTTGTATTGAAAATTAAGAAACCAAAGTAGAATCCTTTTATTGTCAATGTCCAAGGAACTTCCAGTCCAAATTTCAAGTTGATCCGACCTCCCCCCTCCCCGTAAAGCAGATCCCAATCGGATGTAAATGACATGAGATATCTTAATTTGAAAAAACTAGGCGAACTAGATTTTCCAGACTCTACGGTCGAATCACCTGAAGATGGCAAATGCGACTTTGCCGAAACGTCGTGAAATTGGTCCTTTTGAGGACCGAAACCACACAACGCGGATCAATACCCGAGAATCCAGTTCTACATATATATATATATATATATATATATATATATATATATATATATATAAATATAAATATATATATATATATATATATATATATATATATATATATATATATATATATATATGCATATATATATATATATATATATATTTATTACGAGGAGGAGGGAGGTCGGATCAACTTGAAATTTGGACTGAAAGTTCTTGAACATTGACAATAAAATGGTTCTACTTTGGTTTCTTAATTTTCAATACAACCAGAGATATTAATTTTTTTTGCTAAACTACCCTTAAAAATGTCAAAAAACCTCTTTTTGGTCAAAAAAAAGGGGTTGCACCCATTTTGGGAAATAAAAATTTCAGGGGGTTGTTATTGGTACCACAATAAACATTTTCCACAGGGTCGCTAAGCATCGTGAGATTTTCGCCAACCATTTGCCAGATTTACTCCACTAATACGGTTGTGGTTCAGCAAACTCAGCCGCAACAGGAGCAGTACCCGGAAGTCCTAGCATAAAGTCAGAAGCTTGAAAAACCAGACTGGATGGCATACAAAATTATTAAAAGGCTAGAAGAAATTGATAAGAAAACATCAAAGGGAAAGCTGGAACGTTCTACAATGAAGTGGAAACCACCTCTTCAGCCGCTTGGCTAACTCTACACAACAAATTGACTGCCTGAAAATGATTTAGGGTATCTAAGCCAAGATTAGCAACATTAAGCTGCATTGGTTGAAGACACACGATATAACAGAAGACATATGATTTGGCTCTTGAGGGGTCCGCCCAGGGAAATACCGAGGAAGGATCAATAATCGAACCATTACACAAAAATCTTCCTGGGATTCTAGATTGTCTCAAGAAGCGATGAACACACCTTGTCCAAAAACAGCCGAATATTTCCTTAGACTGTCTACTCACATGAATCACTACGTGGGACTTTTAATTAAGAAGACACATGCACACTGTAGTGGATAGCTCCCTGGGCGAAGAAGAAAGATGCCTCGCTAATATTGAAGAGTCCATGTTTGGGGAACTCTGGCCGCACATGGCCAGAATTAGGTAGACCGTTCTGAGTGATATGTTCTTGTTCGTTCAAAATCTAGGGTGGCTGAAACCGTTATGTATTGCTAGATTGTATCCACAGAACTGCTTTTTATACTCTTCGTAGTGTATTGTATTTACTCAAGCTATTTCTCAAATCGTTAAACCAGGTCATAGAGGAAACATTCTTGCACAATAGTATTTTACATATAATTTTAAGCAACTTTGAAAAAATCTGTCTGTCTGGATATCACGAAATTTTTTATACACTATTACTCAAAGACGAAAAGTCCTATCATATTAAATTTTTGACTGAAAATCTTTTGCTGTTCGGTGACAAACCCTATTGTTTTTCAGGGAAATCGTGTAATAAACACACCCTTTTCTGAAGGGTTGAAAATTAAAAAAAAAAACATAACTATCTAAGTATACATTGAATCGATTCAAAACTTTCAAAGTAAATTTATGTTAACTTCTAACTGCTTTCACCCAAATTTCAATAAAAACCTTTCAATAACATCAAAACCAATTATTGCAGTAAACTTAAAAATTAATTTGAATATCATTTAGTTACGTAGGGATAATTAAATAAATAATTTATTCCATTATCTTTTGGCAAATGCGAAGAGTATCTTATAGAATGCGATACAATTTTATAAGAATCAGTAACCAAACCGAATGATTTGCGAAAAGTAACTTTTCCACGCACACTATTCATCTATCTCCAAGCGGCAACACATTTCAGTTTGATTATGAATTTGAGTGAACTGAACAAACTATTCAAGAATCTGCCGAAATACGTATTTATATTTGTTAATATTCAAGTGGTGTTTGGTTGTGTTTGAATTTAAAGTGTTGTGTTGGCCAAGGTTTCCGAACTTCATTTTGTTGAATACTTTTAACGTAGAATACGTTCTTAAGGGAGACCTAATTGATAAAAACACGTCGAAATGCAATGACCAGTAATAGGTTCCTCGTTCCGCTTCAGTACTTGTTATACATTTTGAAGTGTCCAGACTTCAACATTTAAGCCCGAACGAACAGAACAAACAACGCGAACGAATCGAATTTGCTTAATGTGGATTTTCTGGGATAGCGAAAATTGTCCAAAATTAATAGAGATTTATGCTTTCGTTATTTCTCCTTATTTTAAATCATTTTAGGAACACTGAAAGCTACCGTTAGGTCAGCATCTATGATTATGTCCGTATTTTCATTTTTACAGGGTGATTCACCTTGAATGTCCTCTGTAACTTTGTTATTTCTGAACTGATTCAAAATCACTTAATATTATTTTTTAGAGAGATTGTATAAAATATATCAAAATATCCGTGGTGTCCAAAATGAATGAAATATTGGATAGTAGTGGATTTTTGCAGATGGTATTTCATATAACAATCAGTTAGAGATTACAATTAGTAATTCTATGATAACAGGTTTGATGGGGTTACGTCAATTGACTACGGAGATATAGCCGATTTTCTGATATATAATGCTCAATGAATGTGCTTATAGGGTATATTGTTACGATTGTTAAATTGTTAGAATGATTCTTAAAATGGAACACCATCTAGTTCACTCGAAAATCGCAACCCTCATCATCTTTTCTAATTTCAACGATATAATACTTAATCTATCTGTCGTCTATGAAAACATGAGGTAATTCTCTTTCAGAAGTTTCTGCATATATTTTCTAAGATATTGCTTGTATGTTGATGGGGATCAATCACTGCAATAATTTTTCCCTCAATAGTAGATATGGTCCAGTCAATCAGCGGGGGAATTTTCTAAAAATTTACTACACGGTCGTACCGGAATTTTTTTTTGCATGATGTTCTATGGACCATGAAGGTTATTCGTAACTACTGACCGACAGTTCAATCTCCCCCATTCATCTCTATACGCTAAATTAACACTATTCTCAATCCCCCTTTTATCCATATTGAGATAATTCTCAATTTATCAAAAAATGAAAATTAAGCCTACAAAATGGGTTGTAGAGTTCAATGGACGGAATCTCGGAGAAATTAAATAATAGGGGTTGACAGTCGCGTAATTCGATCCAAAGTGAAAAAAAAAACAGGAAAATTTGCGGATAGCTGTGGAAAGCCTGAAAAGAAAATCTTTACACATTATTGAAATTATTTTGTGATAGGAACCTATAGGGTTTTTTTTTTGTCACTGATTACGAATTTGATATTTAAAATGTTTAAAAATGTTCATTTTCTGGAAAAACGCGGAAAATTTTATTATGAATTCCCCTTTGCTTTCAATGGAATTTGTCGAATGTCGTGTTGATTTACGTTTATGTTTTTAATGTCAATTTTGAATAGTTAAAATTACAAGTGAAAATGTCGGAAAAATCAAAGAAAATCCAAAGGAAAAACATTACAACTCCATTGAAATGACAGTGCGATACGTCATTGTAGGGCTATTTTTGGTCGTTGATTACGAATTTGATATCGAAAAGGTTAAATTTAGGAACGTGCATTGTGTAGGTGAGTCTTTATCAAAATTATATAGTTTCTCATTCCCTATTGAGTGCACAAAATACTAACCAAATGAGTTACAAATTGCTCTTTTTTTCTACCTTGCTTTTTATTTACTATAGACTGTAATGACTTGTTTATTATTTGAGTTGGTAATTACAATATAATTTTTATATTCAAATATATTATATTACGTAACTCTAAAGGTATTATGGATAATGCAAATTGTAATACAAACACATTTCGTGTTAAAGTAGAATATGATGAATGTCAAATCTAATATGAAGTGAATAAATTCGAATTGAAATTTTCCTGGACAATACAAAATTTGTAGTAGATGCTACTACGTACTAGTACGAATAAATTAATACTATCTTTTTGACAATTTCTACTCGAATTATTTGAGTGGCTATAAACCACAATTCAGCAAATATATTGAGAATAAGAGCACTATCTTTTCTAGAAAATTGATGTCCTTTTGCCATGAAAAAGTCACTCCCATTCGTACCATTTAATAGAATACAATTTGAAAATATTGTAACGTTTGTTATATATGTATTCTGTGTTTGCTAACGCATTGTACCTTTACTCGGCCCCTAAGGCACTTTTTATGTTTCCTTCCGTCCTTTCCCAGGTTTTTATGATTGTGAGATAAATAATGTTGTTTATGATGTTCATTTTTAAGCCCTTCACCAGTCTCAGAGTATTTTCTTCGTCTACCGAGATGCATTTTTCTGACCTTCATATTTTTATGGGATCGATAAGGATGTGATTGAGAGTGCTTCAGTCTTTTATCGATCTTTTCACTAGTGTCTTCGCCATTTAAATTTCTCGTCAACTTTGCAAGTCCCCCTCTGAAATAAAACATATAACAAACAATTATACGATGTGCCACTAAATCATCATTATATTATCTAACTCGATTTTTTCTTAAGGATCATAGTTTCCGGGTGAATTCCGTATCAAAAAAGCTGAAGAGTTTCAGCAATTTTTGTAGGTCAGAGAAAACTGGGACTATACTGAGACGAAAGATTGCTTGTTCTAACGCGATACTTAGAGTAAAAAAACGTTCAACTTTTGGGTTGGAATAAATTAACAGCTCAGTTCATTCTATGATATAGAATTTACACCAGATTCCTAATGATCGTTGATAGTTTTGAGATGGGAATAATTACTCAAACTTGGAATATATTTTCAATTTACTTAACATTCATGGACAATGTGATTTACAGAAATTTATCTGGAATTAGCTCCAATGAACATGTAAAAACTTTTTAGATTGTAAAACAATTTTCTTAGATTTGGCAGCCGACACACAACGATAGTATTATCCAGACGTATTACATCAAATAAAGATAATGAAGTTATTGTTATGACCTATTTCCATGCAAATTTCAATTCTTTTATTCATTCGGCGGCTGTGGATTTGGGCACTTCGTATAGTTTAATCCAGAAGATTTTAAAGAAAAATAAACTTCATAATTTCGAGTTCATCAATGTTTAAGAAATGCGTCCTCAAGATTCAGCTAGAAAAATGGAATTTTGCATTGATCCTGAAATATACTCAAAAATGGAGTAATCAAAACCACCATGTTCTACGCCAAAAGAAATTTTAATACGCCTCCAATTATAATATGTTTTATTTGTTGATGGGAAAAAATTTTGCTATCATATTTACGACGGTAATTCGAATGTTAAGGAATGTTATAGAGAATTCAGCATTCAATTTACCGCTCCAATCAATATGTTTTGGGAAAGTACCAATTAGATGGAGTTCCAGGTAGGAGTATAGGTTCATGGTTTTGGCCTGTCAGGTCTCCCGGTTTGATGCCGATGGATTTTATCTTTGGGATCGTAAGAATGAAGTATATTGATCTCCGGTTAATAATAGAGAAAAGCCACTAGATAGAGTTGATAAAGCATTCGAATATTTGGATTCAAATAATAAAAATAATAATAATTTGAACCATTTAGTCAATCTTCTACAACACATTTTTCCAATTCCTGATTATTACGATACACACATAGTTCTATTTATTGTTAATTATTTAAAATATGTTTTGCAATCTTTTTATTTTTATGTGTTTTGTGTTCATTGGATTAGACTTCAGGTGGCATATGCAATGGGTTGATTTTTGCCTAACTCATCATGCGATAGTATGTACCCTAAAGCAAAATTCAATGAATCAATTTTCAAAATAGAAGGTTTTGAAAAATACAATTATATTAAAATTGGAGTTCCATTTCTGATGAAGATAGCAATAAACTGTCGAAGCTTCGAAAATAGGTAATTATATAAAATTTACATCACAAAAATTCAGTAATAATCGTCATTTTGAAAACTGGTTATAATATGGTTATAAATGTTATAATGATACTACTCTGACTTCAGGAGCAATTTGTATTTTAGCTCATAAATCATCGAGAGATAAATATAGCATTCCGGATAGGTAAATATCTTGAGTTATCAAAAAGCTTTAAGGTAATTGCAAGAATAGAAACAGTATAACAATGGTAAAGACGTTGACGTATAGTTGCAAGGAACTTAATAGTATTATTGAATACTAGTGAGTATTGCTTGACAAAAAGTTAGTTGAATTCGGTTAGTTGGTTTAAAAAATTGCCAATCATCATGCTGCTTCGACTGAGCTGCTTGATAGATAGCCAGATTAGCTTTATTTGTTCTGTAGATACTGTTTGCTCTACAGTTATGGAATTGTACATTTACAGATAGGTATAGTAGTAATTAATTAATTCTTAGAAAATATTACAGTTACACATAATTAAAATATTATGGGATGACAATGAGTAAACGGACAGTATATTAAAATCAGAACTTTTTCGGTTCGAAATACACTACACAGTTGTCTCACTGAAATGTTCAATTTTTCTCAGCAGAGTTTGGATATTCAAATATAAATTAGTTATGTACTTGTGTACTGAAAAAATTAAAGCTTAGAATTAATAATTACAATCTGAAAATTAAGATTTCTGATTTAAAGCTTAAAATTCCAAAATCTTAAAGACATTTCTAGAATCAACAATATAGTGAGTGGGTAGTTTTTTAACTCATTTGGTATCTAAGATACGGATTACTGAAAAGTGACTTTTTTTAAGGTAGGCATATTTGAATCTGTCACATATGAGATTTCCTCTATTTCTACTCTGATAATAATGTGTTGTTTTGTTTTATTAATAGTTACTCTGGGTATACAAATCACGAAAGAATTTAGAGTGATTGAAACAAAATATATCGATCATCAACCATTAAATAAGAGATTTCATCATAGTAGAAAAAACCACTACAATAGTAACTTCCAAAATCAAGTAGTTCAAAATTACCATCCATCACGAGGCAACTACTTACTATTGCTTTTAATATTTGGTTCCAGCTGTCAGTGAATGCGAGTGTACAATGGAGGAGATTGTAAGTTTATCAACGAGTCTATATTGTATGCGTTATAAAATAAACAATATATAATGAAGTACTATATTATGAACTAATCGAGAGTAACGAGACCATGTGTCAATATTAATAATTATATTCAAAATTAGGGGTAAAGTAAATTTAATAACTTCATTCGCTTTCAAAGTCTGAGAAGCGGGCGTACCCAATTAATCTTGTGTTGTTTTTGCTTGTGCCTGCATCGAATTCGCAGCAGTTTTGAACAGATTTAGTTTATAAGTTTGAAGACAAGTTTTGTTAATTTCAATCTAGATTAGTGCGTGATGACTTCAGTTTCAGAATCACAACACGAGAACGTAAAATACATTACAATAACAGTGCCTTAACATAAGTATTATAAGACCTATTTAGGACCCATGAATATGTAGATCGATACCAATAACTGCTCACAATATATTATCCTATAATGTGCCAAAGAATGAGAACATGGTGCTTAGCTAAGAAAATAGAGACCTCAGAAAAGTCCAATTAGTGTGAAATCTATTTATTTTGTAAGTAAGATCTCAAATATGGAATATTTAGCACAAGGTATATCTAGAAGTTATTGAGCATTTCTATAATATGAATCAAAAACTTTGTGACTCGCGTATAATTTTAGGACACCCGGGAATGTTTTGTGACAATTTGCTATCTACTTACCTTTTCAAAGTACCGCAGTAACTCGCCAAGACTCTAGGGGGACAAGGGCGATAGCAACATCTGTTGACGATTCCTATTCTGTTGAAACTATAATCTGGAAATTGGATATCTAATTCAATTCTGGCCATCAGAATACATTAATTTTGGATATATACCTGAGTTAACAAATTTCACAATTGAAAAGAGGATTTTTTGTTGATGTCAACAATATATAATATGATCGGTCCCTTTTTTAAATAGTGTACGAAAACGCCGAAAAATATAATATGATTGAGTGTTATATAATTTGTAACAAACATTTAGAGGCGACACGAGAATTGTATTGGCAACGATAACCAGATAGACACCAGGTGAATTTGAAAACTTTCAAAAGGTTAGAGGACAATTCAAAAACTTACTGTTCATTTAATCAAACTCGCCCCAAAAAATGACAAAAGGAAGATGAAGATTTACGTACCATTGGAGTATTAGGAAATGTAACGATTAATCCAGAAATATACACGAGAGAAATTAGAAAAATTACGAATATTTCACAATCTTCTATTGTTCGTATCTTGAAAAAAAAAAAAACAAAATGAAACCCTACAAATATCGAAAAGTGCAATCCTTTTATCCGGGAGATAAGGTAAAACGAATAGAATTTTTTGCAGAAGTTAATATGGACTGATAAAGCATACATACGTACTGGCATTCTTAATAGAAATATCCATAGACTTTGGAGCAACACTAATCCTCATCAATCTATAGGAAATAGCGTTCAACAGGGGCGGTTTGGTTCCAATATTTGGTGTGCATTGTTAGGAAAGAAAGTTTTAGCTTATCAAATATTTTTTATTAATTTGAACGCAGAAAGATATTCAGAGATACTACAAAACAAACTTGAACATGCACTCGACGATATGGCGCTGAATGAAATAATACGTGTCCACTTTCAACAGGATGAAGAGCCCGCTCATAATGCACGAACAGTCTCAACTTATTTTAACAATAAATTTCGGGAAAAGTGAATAGGAACCATGGACCTGTCGCATTGCCACCGAGATCCCAAGACCTGTCCCCTCTGGACTATTTTATGTGGGGTCATCTGAAAGACAAAATTTATTCAAATGTTAATGCAAAATTTTGGAAATACAATTCAAGGAATTTCAAATGTGCATATATTAAATGCTATGAGAGGTTTTCAAAACCGTTGAATACAACAAAATGGAAATCAGGATGAACGTGACCGTTAGTTTTTTTGTACGCCATGTTGTTTTGGTGTTCGTATTGTTAGATTTTGTAGATGTTTATAGTTTCAAAATGTTTATCTTATTCTATTTCTATTGCATTCAGATATTAAGAATAAATAAGTCAGACCCATCATATTACATATTGTTGAAATTAACAACAAATCCTATTTTCAACGAAACCACAGCCAACTATGGTTCTCACGACGCTTCTGAATGTACATTACAAATTATATGACACTCAATCATATTATACTTTTCGGCGTTTTCGTACACCATAATTCATTTATAATAAGGAAATAACCCGATAACTATCGATAATTTGAAAGACTCATCCTCATC
The DNA here is from genome assembly GCA_958510875.1 of Endomychus coccineus. Taxonomy (NCBI): domain Eukaryota; kingdom Metazoa; phylum Arthropoda; class Insecta; order Coleoptera; family Endomychidae; genus Endomychus; species Endomychus coccineus. The sequence goes on from OY294067.1 coordinate 99,583,817, forward strand.
ACAATGAAAAGAATGTCTAATAGTTTATTGTCTCTCTCTGAAGAAAGCCTACTTAACTATAATAGGGAAAATTAATAATTTGCTAAAAAGCGAAAATTAATTCATAAGTATGCATCATAAAATACCCGTCCGCATGATCAAAGATAATTAATATAGAAGATTATCTTCCAGCATGTATGCTGTAAGGCTTAAATAGGAGAGTACTCTCGTCCAACATTGTGATGTCAACACACAACAATTATGCTCGCGTTATAACATAATATCATAGTAAATAATAATTTTTTTTACATGAGAACAAAATTTCAACTATTTTTTGAATTTTTGTATTGTGTTTGTGTGGCGTGTATCGGTAATCTATGCAAATTTTTTTATTATAGAAGCTGCAACAACAAGTTGAGAAAGAGTTTATTTTATCGATATTTTCGCTGTTTAAACTGCAACTATGGTATAGTCATTTGTAATGCATATCATACCAACGTGCACTGTTTTTGTAGATTGTTTTCTTCGTCCGAAATCACAGGGGGGGAGGATAATGAAAACATTTCAACAGCATGATCAGAAGTTAAAGAAGCTCAGATAATGTGAAAATCAAAATGATAAAATGAAGACTTAGGCCGGTCAGTACGCTGCGCATGCCAAAACGGTTAAGACGATAAAGATACGTTGACTAGGAATATTTCTTAATCCTGACCAACCAAAGAGCTCGCGCCGTAGTCTGTCTAGTTGCGTGAGCTCGAGTAGAAACCAACAACGTACCTATATGAAACGATTTGAGGATATTTCCTTTCCATTAAATTTATTAATGTTTCAAACAAAATTTCATTTTGTTCTAAGCTAGTCCGCATTTCAAATCGCGATGTGAGTAGAGCTGGCAACGATCAATCGGACCCTCTGGAACAATCGATTATTCCACTCAGATTAATCATATGACATGCTTTGCTTAAATGATTATTGAGATGAAGTGAGCTTCAGCGAATGAAATATTTTCTTGAATTGTGTTATTACGTCCTCATGTAGCAGCCAAACAGTAAATGCAAATGCAGTTTTCGGGTTATCGAGCCGAGCGGTCCGTCGGAATACTCGACACTATTAGCTTTGTTTCATGCATCTTTTGGTGTGCTAATTATCTGGTTAACTGTAGAGAGAAACTCGACGATAACTACACGTACCGTAGCTCCCTACGATTTAGCTCTTACAATTTACTAGCTGCCGATGTCTAGACTTTGTCAGCTTTGTATGCCAATATACTGCTTACTTTTATGATGCGACTGATTCAGTTTCATGGATTTCTAACTTATTATAATAGTCTATCTACTCCCAAGATGGAGCTTAATATAATAGTCTATCCACTTACACCAAGATGAAGCGCACGTAGACAAATGCATGCGGCGTTCCCGTTAACAAAATACCCACATTTAGAGATGGCAATAAAACGTTGCTGCTAGACTCTGTTATGGAGAACTGGGAATATCTAATTATAATATTCATAGGTTTTCTTAAATAATACCAGTGTAATTGTATGGGAAGGTGTTGTTCTAATCCCAGTGAAGTGTTGAATCTCAATCTTTTGAAATGATAAGGCAACGTATATATTGCACCAAATTAACCCAACAGTACTCAGTCCATAACGTGTAGTGCAAACACTTTCGATGACATCCTTCCTGAATATCCAGACTGTAAGACTTCGATCCTGGGTGATTATGCTCTACATGACTGGAAATGATCAAAGGACGCTTTAACATTCTTTAATACTGAATACATGAATAATTAATTAGTACGAAATAATCACCATTATCCACTATTAATATTATTAAAATACTAATGACTTTTCAGCTACCAAGTAACCATCAGAGTAAACAGGTGTTTACTCTGATGGTTACCTGGTAGCTGAAAGGTCCTTAGTATTTTTAGTGGAATGATGATTATTTCGGATTTATTAGTGTTATAGTGTATTCACAGTTTAGTTTAGTGTATCACATGAATCTTCATTTGATTTCATCTGCATCCATACTATGTGATTGTTGTTCAACATACGGACTTTATTGAAATTATTCGATTCATCCACATAAATAAATTTCAACTATATTAACTACAGTAACCAATAATTAATTCGAGTGAATTTACTGACTTGTCCTGTACTAATTTTATATTATGACAAAAGCAAATTGTATATAAATCTATCTAAAAATTACACCCCGATCTCAGTATTTTCAAATCTACTGGGTGTGGTCGACTCACATTTTTTTTAACGAAGATTGATTTACATCCTCCTGTGTTTCTCCAAATCGTAACGTATCACGATCTACCTTCATTACAATCTTTCACAAGTTACAACTCAGAAAAGATGAATTTTTTAATCATAATATTAAGCCAGCCTTTATTGAGTGAACTGAGATACACTGAGCAACAATGATTCAGAACGTTATGCTAAATCTTATTTCTTACAAGAAATTCATTGCGGATACACCGTTGAAGTGAGTCCAAGTTGATGCTAATTGTTCTTCAAAATATAGTTCAACTTTTATTTTTAAAAATTCATCATATAATGTTCGATCATGCACTATATTATATTTTGTATGTATAAAATCAAAATTTTTTACGATATTGTGTTGAATCTTCACAGCAGATTATGGTGTTGACGTATGTAGATCCCGTCACACCACTTCAAAATGGCTGACCAGAGTATCTTCCTATTTGCTATAACTTGTTTATAGATGTAAGAACATGCTAAAACCATGTAGGCAACATCATTGATAAAGTTTTAGACTTCGACAAATACGGGATTGACAAAAGGGATCGTGAGTCGTGTTCAAAATGCTATGTGGGTCAAACTAGAAGGAACATAGTACAGACAGATATCTAGGTAATTTAAAAGAGATGGAAATGTAAAAACGAAAAGACAATTCCCTAAATTCCGATTTGTTCCCAGCTGAGGGTAACCCATTATTTGCATTACTTTCCCCAAATGCGCATTTTATATTGAATAGTATCATTCCTATGTGCTCTTTATTGTTTGAAACATTGATGTTTTGTATTCACCTCTTATTCCAAAACTGCTGAGTCACAGATTTTGTTTTTACCGTCATACCACAACTATACACCCCCTTGTTCCCCTCCACATGATCACGTCTTGATTCGAATATATATCACGAGTATACCTGATGAGTTATTATCTCATTTTCAGTGTTAAATCGGGAAAAATATCAAATGCCATTCCGATGCTTTTGTAACGGTGTCCCAAATTGAAGGCACACTCTAATTTTGAAATAAAATCTTTAACTTAGAAAAATCCCAAAATAGGAAGTCGCACGGTGTTAAATCGTAAGATCTTGGTGGCCAATTTTGGTCGCCTTTACGAGATATGACTCGATCAGGAAATTTCAGCTGTAATAAATCCTAGGTTTCACGGGCAGCGTGACAGGTAGCGCCGTTCTGTTGAAACCATAAGTTTTCCACATTTATTCGGTATAATTCAGGCCAAAAAACTCAAATAACATTGCACAATAACGTTCGCCATTTACTGTTAGTGCAGTTCCAGCCTCGTCTTCAAAGAAATATTGTTCAATTATCCCTCCAGACCAAAAAGCGCATCAAAGGCTGGCTCGTAGTTTTTCATGAATGACCCGAGGATTGTCTTGCCCCCAAATTCGACAATTTTGTTTATTGACGTATCCATTTAATGTAAATGCTTCATTGCTAAGCAGGATAGTTTTTGAAAAATCTCCGTCCTGTCCTTCCTGTTGGCTTCAATTGTTGGGTTAATTGGATTTTATAGGCATGCAAATGCAAAACATTTGTAATAATTTTGATACTGCTCTTTTCAAGAGACAGGTCAAGACGTAACCTGTCGATTACACGTTTTCAACTGATCTACTTTGCTCAAATTTCGTGATCAATGTTAGCAGTGTCGTATGTTTTGGGACATTATTTCGACCAACAATGGCCCGCACTCTACGAATGGTTTCCACATTTGTAATGATTTATATATACAATAATAACGCGTTGTTCTATCGTGTAGCATTCCATGACTACTAATCGTATGATATACAAGACACATTTCCAAAGACCTACTATGACACAAACGAAAATGCCGCGAAATTTAAAATGTGCGTGCATTATGGGACACTCAATAGTACCAATTTGCTTGAATACATCATACTGAAAACATATATACTATTTGTGATCGTCTTATTCATTTGAATATTCCTACCATCATTTATATTAGAAACAACTTTTTAACATCACATAACAAGAAGTACGTTTCAAAATCATTATTTTTCAATCAGGTTTTCACAACAATCTGTTGGACCACTTCCTTCAATTATTTGATAACTAAATTCATGTCACAATGATCTTGAATAATAATTATTGCTTAGTTATTTCCTCGCTGACATCCCTTCCTCAGTCAATTAATTTTCTATATCGAGTAACTATAAGTTGAGTAACACTTCAGTTGAGGATACAGAGGACCTAACTACTCGACTTCATCAAAGGTGATTTACATTCTCATATAATATGTATGAGATCAGTAAAGTTGGCCGTATTCAGAACAGCATTTCCAATGCAATTATTGAGTGTGAATACCAAGCAATGTCTCTTTGATTATAATCAATGATTTTTACAATTATACATTTCAAATTTACATTCAGATTATAATAATATATAACTACGAGCGTATACTATTGAACCCTGTACATTAAATCATGAATTCATGAATTAGATGATAAAAGAAATCAAAAATAAGACGTTAATTGTCCAATAGCTATAATGAGAGAAAACAATATTGCAAGTAGTAATATTTCCGGCAGCGTATTGGCATTATCTCCTATGAGAATACACATCCCCAGGAAATTGTATGCCGAATCACGGGAACGGGAGTCAATATTCCACGATTTGGCATTATTACACTGGACATTCTCTCCTGCGCTAGAAAGATTGCTGAATATCCAATATCCAAGGGTTTGAATGCCATATATAATGCTCCAAGAAAATTGGAATAATATGAGGGACAATTTCTTCTGCAATTCGACGCCATCGTGTATCGTAGTAAACCTACTTGCAACACACATCGCTAGTTTATGTTTAGAGTATATTAACGCAATTTTGCAATAACAATAGTGGAATTTGCATTCAATATAAATTACTAGCGTTTTCCGCTTACTACTCTCTGAGGACACACTTATTCTTGCTAAATTGACTTTTGAGAATGAAGCATTTGTGGATTTTAATATTGATATGGATGTGTCAACAGTTATAGCTAACAGCGTGAGTGATAATTTGTCCCAATGAAACACACCAATGAACATCGAAGAAGAAAAGTTAATCGGAACCCATCAAATACAGTCCACTGTCTGATCCACTACATATACGTGAGGTGAGTACTGAAATGTAATTTTAGGAATGGCACTTCAAAATCCAAATACTGACTTGGTCAAAGCAATGCATCATATTAATCTTTGTCTTCGCCAATTGACAACCTTTATACAAGTGTAGTCATATCATTGCCAAATGCAAATCTGAAAATATTGCCAAATGAAAAATATTATTACAACGAACTGTGAACAGTGAATCGGAGTGCAGCCGACATCCCAGGCCAGACGTAAAATTGAACATGGTTGACATCTGGGTCCAAGAGGATTCATTCTGATAGGCCATCGAAGGACGGATCTATACGTGTAACCAACAAAGAAGAGACATTTATATATAACGAATAAAAAACCCAAAAAGTGTATGAAAACACCGGAAGTGTCTGGCTGGTATTCGGTCTACGCGTGCGCGATGGGAAGTTGCGGTTTCACTTGCGGTGCAGCTAGCCCAGAGCATATAGCCAACCTAAGTCACAGATTACGAAACCATAGAATGTGGTGATTATAGGAGGTGACATATTACGAAACCATAGAGTGTGGAGGTTATAGAATAGATGGTGTGTATGTACAGGCTGGTTGTAGGAAGCGTTGCGACGTCAATCACGTCCGAGGAGGTCTCCTGACGTTAGTATGAGCTGTCATGGCAGATCTATGAATGGTCCCGGGGGAATCTACAAACTATCAATATAGAGCTGACACTTTTTAATCTTTTGTGATACGGGTTGTTCGTAATGAGGGGGTTATGTTTGAGATACAACTTTAGTATCATCAGGGTGAAACCGGAAGTTAGGTATATAGTCGACACTTGTTCACACCGGAAGTGAAACCGCCACTTCCCATCGACGACGCGTAGACCGGATGTCAGCCAGACACTTCCGGTGCAAAGGTAGTGGACTGTATCTACTCACTTTCATTTTAATACTTTTATGATACCATTAAGTAAGTATTTATAGTTTCCTAATGCCTCCCAAACCATTGAATTTCTACATAGAATAGACAGGGCTGGTATAGATATAATGATGGAAATTAACTCGGGAATCGACTTTTTATAATGTCGTGGATGATCGATAAATAAGATAACGTTTGTAATAAATAACGCCAATTTATAGCAAACATTGTTTCTCATTATGATCAAATTTTCTCGTGACATAATTCACTACATTCAAGCGCAAGTGAGAATGTTCAGCCCCAAATCGTGGACATTGTCTCCCGTGATTCGGCATACAATTTCCTGGGGATGCGTCTTCTCATAGGAGACAATAGCAATATTCGTCCCGGTAGTTTCGTTCATGACACTTATTTCATTCATATCAATGATCAATTGGAAAGTTTACTTATAAGATAGATAGTCCGTACGTGCAAGATATTCCGAAATATACACATATTCTAAAAAATTCGATAGTGTAATAATAATAATCGTTACATTGGGATATTAACATTACTATAATATTTCACTCGTTCACTGTTTTTAAAACCCATATTGAAGTTTCCTCAAGTATGAGTGGTTCCGCACCAGATTTACTTACTTTCATATGCGCATGAGAGATCGTAACTACCTACTATGTTGCTTTTCACGAATGTTAAAAATACACCCATATAAAATTCATAAATTGAATAGAATCGCCAATTACGTGGAGAACATTCTAAACCAAAGTATACGAAATTAGTCTCTCATACCGTGCTGTCAACTTAAATATAATAGCTATTAAGTTTGATTTTCACTATTTTAATGAATAAACATGAAGTACTTCAATGATAAAATGCTTGCTACAATCAGTGGCATATATAGGATTTTACCATTGGGGTGACGGGAGGTTTGTATTAATATATTCTTTTACTATTCAATTAGGATATTATTCAGTGGTGTAAAATGCGATTTGAATATGATTATTTTTTTAAACATTCTTTCAAGCATTCAAAGCATTTTAGGATTATTAGTTCTCTGTCAAAATGTAAAAGATCAGAGTTTAAATTATGTGATTATGAGTTTGACAACCAATATTGCTAGGTAATTTATTTATCGAAACTCATTATGAAGACAACTATCGCTGTTCGCAATAAATGATAGTGAAATAGGTACATAGTTTTTCTTCGGATTTTGTAAAATGTCCGCTCGTACACTCCTGTGCTAGAATGTTGCCGGAAATACAATCATAATAGAAAACATATTATATCTGTTATATTGACCCTCGAGGCTAACACCCGAAGCAAACTTTAGGAGACAGATATATACTAGGTTGAACACCTTGAATAACATTTACTGCTAACCAAAGTTGAGACAAAACTGTGCCATCAATTTTTCAAAATTTGCACCATTGTTTCAATAACAAATTAGTCATCAGAATCCGGAATTCTGCATTTGGAAATTTTAATGAAAATGTAATAAAATCTGTTATTTATATGGTACAATGCAGAGGTCTTCGAATATCTTTATGTGATAACAGATAATCACAAAATGAATCGAACAATATTCACTAGTACGATATCTGAGGGATAAACAAATATCTTGCTAAAACCAGGAACAAAATAATGATGGCAACAAACTCAAGGAAAGGATTTATTCATATCCTCGATTTCAACTTTTTCAAATTCATTCATTTGAAGGAACTAAAAGCACTTCTATACTTGATAGCTACACCTACTTTTTTCTTAGAGATTTATTTTTAACTTGAGAATGTATGTTTTGTTTGTGTTTTGTTATATCCATTTCAATATTTTAATTCGCCTTGTCCCCAACTCTACCAAAAACCTTTTTCATCAAAACTACCCTCCTTTATGCCTTCCATCCTGGCAAAAATACCCGAACTAATTTGATTTCTGGAAGTTACATTTTATGAGTAGCTGCCTTCTGAGAATAAGAAATATGATATTGGCTTTCATATTATTAAATTAGGGTAGCGTTAAGTCTGCACCTTCTCTTTATTTTTGCTGAAAAATTGAATATCTGATATGAAGAAAGAAGTTAACATTCAATAATTATATTTATTAACCTCAAATCAAATGTTTATTCAAACAGTGGCTGGTGGCACTACAACTTGTTGACAAAAATGAGAAGATGTTTCTTGGAAAAGTGGAAATTAAGATAAATTGTCACAGGAATCGATTCAATGTATAATTTGGGAGTTATGATTTCAAAATATGTTCAATCCTTCAGAAAAGGGTGTGTTTATTACATAATTTCTCTGAAAAACAAAAGGATTTCTTACTGAACAGCAAAAAATTCTTTTTTTCAGAATTTTAATATGATAGAACCTTTAGGTTTTTCGTTTTTGAGTTATTTATGCTGTTGTTCAATATAATTTAAATGATATACTAAGTTATTGAACAGAAGGAAGGAAAATCAATCTTAGTTTCTATATGTTTTATGCAATCGAGGTTTTGAAGCAGGTAGAATGAAACGAAATGGAAGAAATAGTAATAAATATCAATTAATGTAACCATGTGTCTGAGTTTTAGGTTTTTGTTGCCAAATAATATTAATAACAATATTTGGTATTGAAGATTTAATTGAGTTAAATTATTGAATATTTGTCTTAATAGTTTATTAAAACTATGTCAATTAATTATAATACACCATGTGTATTTTAGTAACGATTCAACTAAATATTGAAGATATCATACCGAGTGATCACGTGTTCCATATTCTCTATATTCTTTCGATGAATATGGGTAATTTCAGGAATGCAAGTACAATACGAGAATGATTCATCTGAGAGGAGTTCATCATTATATTTACTCATTCTTGATATCAGTAAAGAACATGTTGACAATTGTTGCTTGGCAGCGATACATTTCGATAATTTACTAGCCAACTATTAATATCAGGAGCAACTTAAAATATTCGACAAACGATATCAACATTAGAACGCTATATATGGAGTATATTCTTAAGCGAAATTAGGTAGTTAACACTTCGAAGTTCTTGATGTGCTCCACAGTTTTACAGAACATATAATAAGAAGAGGATGCAGATAAAAAAATTATTTGCATAAACGATACATATAATCTCATTAATATTTCAAATGATTTTTGATAACGAATTCGCAGTTTTAGTAGTTCGTAGGAAAATTTTATAACCTATTCAAGAAAAAAGAGCTAAAATCAAACTATGACTGACACTAGTCTTTATACCTGGAATTACATATGATTCTATCCAGATACGAGAAATTTCGTGCTCACTTGATATAATCAACAATAAACAGAAAAAAGTTGAATCCCTGTTTATTTAATTGACGAAGGAGTGAATCTGTTTTTTGTTATGTATATATGATGTTCAAATATGAGTACCAGTAATTGTGAACAATGCGTTGTATGTTGTATATATTAAAACATATTAATACAATCTTGAAAAGATAGACTTCGCGTGTATTAGAGCGGCAGTCGTTCATAACGCATGGGACTACGGTTAAGGAAATATGCGGTGTTGCAAGTCTTACTTCCCGAATCCCGACTTGTGAAGAAGGCTGTGGCTGTTATCACAGCTTGCTTGATTGAATTGAAGTTTGTTTGAAAGCAAATACATGAGTTATTTCCCTCATGTTGTGACAGTTGATGCAGATTATGGTCTGGTTTGTGTGATAATTTCATAAGCAAAACATGAAGAGGACATAACTCAATTTTTTTCACCGAGCCGATCGCGATACCGAACGATAGGTACCGAAAAATTGATTGATAAATGAAAATAATTCCAATTAAGAAATAAATTCTATACAATTGATAACAAATGAAATAGAATAACTTTTCAACCAAAGCCGTATGGAAGTCTGAGGAAACCAGAAGCAAATGGACTGAAACTCCCGTGGCACTTGCAAAAGCGGGAGCGGAACAACCCCTGCTTGGACCAGAGCCAACCTGTGGCAGTTCTCATGGCTTAGCAAAATCTGCAATCCAACAATGGCTCGAGGCAGAGAACCGTGTCTATTGGAGGGAACTGCCCAGTATGTTGCACTCCAAGCGACTAATGGGAGATCTCCAGCAGCAACGAGTGAAAAATGTACTGACGTTCAGCAAACAAGAAATACGGAATCTTGTTGCATTCCTGACCGGACACGCCCCGTGCAACAAACATTTCTGCACGATGGGTCTGTTAGATCAGCCCACAAGCAGAGGTTGCGGCGTGAAAGAAGAGACCCCCATGCACGTGCTCCGTCGGAGCACGGCATACGCTGTTGGCCGTCGAACGTACCTTGGGGACGATAAAACTACACCCGAGGAAAACAGAAGTATCCCCCTACATCACATCAGGCTACTAAATTTCATAGAATACAGCGAACTGATAAGGAGATAGCAATATGTGAGGGCACAATAAGACACTAATGACCGAAGTGCAGTGGGGCTCCCTCTAGGAAGGAGAATCAACCTCACGGGGTAAGAATCAGTCACATAAGCTATGCAAGATTTCCCCTCCTCTACGCAAAAAAAGCAGCTGAAGGAGAATATAGCGGTCATTGATCGTGGTGGTGATAAAAACTAAATGCGTAAGGTTTCGCTGGAATACTAAAAATCAAAGGTTAACTGATAACAAATACTTAGCTTATTCCGCGGAAGAAGATGGTGCTTACTGTCTAGCATTTGGTCGTTTCGACTGATGGGGTTGAATATTATATGAAATTGGGTCAATTTGTCATCAAACCTTTTCGCAACTGAAGGCATGCGAGAAAAGAATTTACAAATGATGTAGATAAAGAATATCATAAGAAGTCTGTGGTTGGCATTGACCATTGAACAATTACAAGACATCAGATGCAGAGTAACAGAAGCAATAAACGTACTGCCCGATATTCAAATAGAAAAAGTTCTGAATGGGGTGCAGGAAAATTCAAAAGCTATCATCGGTGCTAATATTTTATGTGGGCGACAAAGAATTGCTCTTCGACAGCACATAGATAACGAACATTTCTTCCATGTAGTGGCAACGAGCGAAGCAGATGGCAATCAAAAGTTCGGTAATGATGGAAATTTTCGGGCTATTTTAAGCTACTGAGCTGGAAGTGACGGTGCTCTCAAAGATATCCTAATGCTTCAAAACAAGCTAGAATGGAATCATAACCATAATTTGATTGTGAGGAAAATAGTTGACGGAGTGAAAAAAGCAAACGGATTTACAGTTTTGGCAGATGATAGCACAGTTTCCGCCTTGATCGATCATTTCTCGATTTGATGCATCCGGTATTTAGAATTTTGAATCTTTCAACATTAAAACTTCGCGAGAACTTCTTGGGATTCGTGAAATAGTGTATAGATTGTTCGTTCCGGTATGGCCAAGGGTATGATGGAGATCCAGCTATGAGTGATGCACTTCATGGAATCCAAGCGTACATACAAAACGATTCTCCAATATGTGCATTATGCAGAACACAGCTTCAGCTTGACTTTGAATGCAGCTTGTGATATAGCTGGTATCAAGAATGCGTTCAGTACAAAGAAGGTGCAAGCGAGATATGCATACAATACGACATCGAAATAAAGAAACCACGCGTTATCAAACGCCTAACAGATCAATACTGAGAGTGTTGAAGACTACAATAGAATTTGTTTGCTGCTTACAATCCTTACGATGGCTACCTGTTAACATTGATTATTATTAATCAATGCTGTTTAGGAACACTTTAGCTACCTTGTTCTGTTATTCATATTCAATATCAAAACAGGGCAAGCTCCGGCATTCATCAACTTGTATATACTAGTGTCATCAATATAATACGAGACGGCAGAATAATTTCTTTGTTCCACTCAAAAATAAAAAGGGGAGAAAACTGTATTTCAACGGAGGATCAATAATTGCTTTTAATATGTTACCTGATGATCTTACATAAAGTAACTATTTAAAATTTGCTTTTCACTGAACATCGGACTTTTAATATTTTATTTAAGTTTAGAATAGATTTTGATCACGCAAATACTGATTACATTATATATTCCGGGTCAACTAATATTTTTAAATCTAAAGTTAAAACATTACTTTTTCACTGATTCATTTAACTTATTGGCGGTTTTATTGTTTGTAATAGTTTTTATTCAATATGAATTTCTTTTACCATTTTCATACTTTTATTTTAAATTAATAATTTTTTTTTAATTTTTCATTCTCTGTATTTGCAGTTAATTGCTAACTAAAGATCTTTATTATATAATAAAGAAATCTTCAGGATTCGTACACAAGAATGAGGAATTTCAATATTGCAAATACAAAAGATGATTTTTTGAGTAGGTAATAACAATATTTGGAAAAAACGATCATTTCTGAAAAAAATTTAATTGATTAATTTATTTAGGCTCGGAATATATTGAAATAAGTTAAACCATGATATGAAAATGCTAGAAAGATTCCCGGTACAAATATCTGTAGAATTTTGTATATATATTAAAACACGATTGAAATATCTTGAAAACCTGTCAAAATGGGAATGTATTACAAAAAAAGATGATGATATAATTTAATGTAATACTATTTATAAATGTTGTGAGTAAGAAAGAAGTTCACTCCCCAAATGTACATTTGGAAACGTTTTAATTAGATGACGCTCATAAAATATAAAAAAGACAGATGTAAAAATTTAACGAACCTTAACCAGCTTAAATGCCAGCCACACATTAGTAAAAATAGGGTAATTTCAGTACAAAATATATAGATGTATACTTTTTTGTCACGTTCGAAAAAAAATCTGATTAATCTTCGCTTGTGAGATTGTAAATATTGAGCTTTTTAATTTTATTTTCCAAATAAGAACACCAGTTTCCAAATCTCGTAAAAGAAATACTAAAACTCAGGACATGAAGAATCTGACTAAACCTCGTTAGGCTTGACCATTATTTTTTGATAAGTTACAAATAATCACTGTTTGCCTCTCTAATTTTTTCACAGTTCCAACTTCAACATACGTGATGCAAAGTTGGGGAAAATGTCTCCAAGATGAAACGAATGTGACAAACTTTCTCAGAAATAGGTATATAAAGAAATAAAATCGAAATTTATTATTATTAGGATTGAAGTTTCATCACAGATGAGTTTCGATTAAATTCCTTCAATTTATCCTTAAGAACTAATATTAAGATTTCAGACAAAATGCCATGCCATGGTACCGGGATATCAAAAATTATCTTGGTCAAGGGTGGTTGTGGAATCTAAAACGTGTGTCTTACTTTACGTTTGAAATAATTATGTCACTGTCACACTGACATCATCAATAACCTACAAATTTCATACCTTTTATACCATTTATTTCAGTTGTAAAACAATAATGCGCGTCAACTTGTGCATCGAACAAAACGGGGGACGTTTCCTACAATTACTGTAATTTAGTTTTTCTTGTTACTAAAACCGTTATTCCATAATTTGTTACAACTGAAATAAATAGGTATGAAATTTGTAGGTTATTGATGATGTCAGTGTGACAGTGACATAAAACGTAAAGTAAGACACACGTTATAGATTCCACAACCACCCTTGACCAAGATAATTTTTGATATCCCGGTATATAGCGAGGGTTTAAATTTGTTTATAGGCATTACTATTTGAATCAATTTGAACACACATCTTTTACTTTCGGATAACATTCAAGATTTAAACTATTTTAATGCATAAAGATATAAATGGAACAGATTCCAACAAAATCTATTGGTGAAGAAACTCAATTTTGAAAAGTATCAACAACAATTCTCTACCCAAATTTGTCACACTGATTAATTCCTAGAAGGGTCCTCATATTTAAAAATTGCGAAATCACATTCTTGTATGTTAATTACTAATTAATAAATGAAATAAGCCACCACAATTATCAGAAGTTTGAAAGAGGAATTTTCAACTATGAATTGTTTACAGCATAACTTTCGAAGCTGCATGATTTCAAACAAATTATCACTTATATTGATCATCGACAACCTTAATACACCCTATATCTTTTTACTACCTCATTGGGAGAATTTTAGGTGTATCAGATTCACGAAAAAGCAGAATGAAAAGTTCAGTTCACTATTTGTCTTTGCTTTCAATATTTTTTTTCAAAGTATTTATTTATTTAGAAATGTTAGTGGGACATCATATGTACTATCACATTTATATGAAAATGTAATTTATAACCATTCATAACATTACGTACCTTGTTCTGAGGGGCTGTTGTATGTTCTACATATCATACTCAAACTATTTACCAAGACGTCTCCGCAAAATTTTCTATTGTTAATTCTATTTGATACACCTCGCCATTCTAAAAAGATTAGCGTCCATACTATAATCTTAATACTACACATACTCAATGCCTTGTATATTGATCTGAACTCCATTTAACAATTGAATAACCGTTTTATACCCTAATATTATGAAATGATAGGTTACTATGGTGTAGAAGTTTATTAATTTTCTTGTTGTCATATTTTAACGTAATGAATTTTCAATGAATAGAGACTAGTCTTGTTCTATTATATAAAATTTCCTGGGGTTATCCTCACCAATATTAAGCGTGAACAAGTTGTAGCATTGGAATTATGAAAATGCTTTTGTGCGGTGTTAACATATTGAAGCATTTCCCTTTGGAACAATTGTTTAAATTTTGTAGCTTCATTCATGAGAACAAAATTTTATACATAACGATTGTCAACATCAAAAGTACATTAACATATATTTTCCTTTTCTAGGGATGGGACAATTCTCCTTTTAATATATTATTTTCCTGCAATTGAATGTTGATGTTAGAATAAAAAAAAAAAAAAGTATAATAGATTAATATTTTATTAAATTAATAAAATGTACTGTGATCAATCGATCACTGACTTTGCTCTCTTGTTAGCAAAATATCTTTCGGACTTATTTGCGAGTCAAATGTAAGATTGTAAGAACATATAAGAATTGGAAGTGTTTTAGAAACAGTTAATGAAAGACGTTAAATTGTATTCTATGTTGCATTGAAATTTTGTCAAATGGTAAACATAACGTATTTTACAACTCTATGTCCCATATTGATACCTGCTTTCCCATGAACCATCTAAATTTGCCATAGAGTAAAACATAAGATATACTGTGAAGTCACATCGATGACGTCACTTGAATCTTAAAATGGGAAAATTTAACTGCATCAGGTTAAATATGTGCGTGTGATATATATTAGTACCTGAAAAATACTGTTGTGATTATAATAAAATACAATAAAATACTAAAATTCCATATGAAACGGGGCTATCGTGCCCAAAAACAATATAGTTTCTATTTACACCACTTAAGAGTGGACAATTTTTTCTAGATTTATTTTGCATATAGTGAGGGAAGTAAGATTGGTCGTAGGTTATCATCATTTATTTGCCGGAGCAATAGCATGTTTGTAAGGGAATTTTATGAGAATTTAAAATATTGATATATTTTCATGGGCAGATTATGTTATACACGTTATAATTATATGTTATCGGTATCAAAACTCCCACATTAGCCTTATAGTGAATATTGGCCTGGTGTGAAAGATGTTATATCCTGGATAGATCCAACGCTTGTTATCTGAAAATTCCCTAAGTAAGGACTCAATCTACATGCAAGTTGATTCAGTGAATGACATGTATTTTTAATATCCGAGTTCAGAGTAATTCCATCATTGAATGTTACATAATCTACAAAGCACATATTCGACCTGTCCTGGAGTACTGTTCACATGTTTGGAGTTCGGTTCCCTAATATACGCTGAAGTTTTCGGATTCTATCCAGAAGAGAGCTATTCGTCTCGTCATTTACGAGTTCATTGACCTCTCTAAAACATCGTAGAAAGGTGAACGATCTCTCCCTTTTGTATAGATATTTGCACTGCGGTGCTCATCAGAAATCTCGTTTATTATTCCACCACGAGAGATTCCAGATAGGTGGACTAGACGAGCTCAAGCTAGTCACCCTCTCATTGTCAATCTTTATTTTTCTATAGGACAGCGAAGTGGTGAATTTTTGCCTAGTGAGGTCTTTTCCTTTGCTATAATCTCCAAACTCTCCCAGCATTCCCTGGCAGGCTCACACGATGTTCTTCGAACATTATAATTATAGGTTTCCCTCTGGTGTATTCAAAGTATAAAAAAATATATCCTTACGTTGTTCTGTTATAAAAACCAAATATTTACCATCAATGACGTAAATAAGGGGTGGGACGATGCGCCCCGGGTGACACCATTTCAGGTAATTTAATAACAATTGTGCATTGTTAAAAATTATATAGGGATGACACCCGGGTGTCAATTTAAATTCCCTGAGGGAACACGTAAGTTGAAGCAACGATTGAGCATCGTTAAACATTTTAACTTTCATTACTGAGTGGGACTTCTTAAAATCTTCGCCAAATCTTTCTCTGAGCTTAAAATAATTTCTCACAATTTATGTATGTGTAGCATCGTATGAAAGAAGTTTCTCCAAACTAAAAGTAATGAAATCTGATTTGCGGTCAACAATGAGTCAGTCTAGACTTTCTGATTTGGCGCTATTATCAGTAGAATTTGATGTAGCATCAAGTATTGATTTTGATGAACTTATAGATAAGTTTGCAGGCCTGAAATCTCGAAAAAAATTCATGTAGAAAAACAAAAGTTAGTATTTTAGTCAGTATTTTAGTTATTGGAAAATACAAAAAATATGTAATATCATATCATGTGTAAATATATATTCATTTTTGATAAAAGACATTTTATTAGACATTTAGTAAATGTTATAAATTTAATAAACGATTCAAGTGGGGGGGGGGGGATGACACAACCACTATTGCCCCGGGTGTAACCCTCTTTGTGAGTACTGATAAAATACGACGCTGTTTAAAATTTCCAATGTTATTGAACACAAAAATGAGTATATGGATGATATACACGATACAAACTGTGGGGGTTTTTACGCCCCCTGTCTTCCCGTCGTTAGACTCTAGACATGTTCATAGGGCCCTCTCCTACTTAACAGCACGCCCCTGCCCGACAGAGACCAACGCCTTACTTGGAGAGGAGACGGTCTTTTGAACCGCCTGGGCCCCTCTCCCCCCTTGTCTAGTCGTGTTAGTGTTATTATTATAACAGCTCCCGTTTGACGAGTCGCCGTCGACCCCTTATCATCGGTCTTCCACATATCGTTGCCTCGGCCGCGAATCAATTTCCCAAAGGCCTGGCATATGAAGCACCGACACCGGACTTTATGAGTAGAGCCATGTGGTGCAGCATTCTACCCCCGCAGAGGCAGCTTTTGTTCACCCCGGGCCGAGTTACTTCAGGCGGACCCAAAGTGGAGCTACTTGCTAGACTCATATAGTGCCCCTTCTGGGCTATGGTCAATTCCACCTCCTCGTGTTACCTGTTTCACCAGGAACGTTTGACGAGTCACCGTTCGGCTTCGTTCAAATAGCCTACCACATCGTCTACCAAGCTCGTGAATCCATTTCGACCAGAGACCTGGGATAGGAAGGCACGATATCATGGTTTTAGTGGTGAACTGCATGTGGTGCACAGTTCACCGGTGGATGATATACAGACATGAAATCGATAAAATTGTGTGATTCTTGAAAGTTTGTTTACATTTTTCTTTATATTCTAGTCCACACGTATATCAAATTGCCCTTTTTCACAAAATAAAGACATGATACACTACTGTACTTGAGTTGCCCTAACAGAGTAAACCATATCTTATATAATAGACTCAAAATTTGAGAAGTAAAACATCCTAACTGAATCTAGGTTTGCAATTTCAGATAAACATTCCAATCTAAAACACACACTCGAGCAGTTTTTCGAACAAGGTCTACTTGCAATTTCCATGATGAAGAATGATCCAATTGTACCTGAAAGTTTAAAATCTGTAAGTTGCTCAATACGTTTGCCATGTTAGAATGGGACTAGAAACATACGAAGTTGAAATAGGGTGAAATATCATGAATACATTTTCTCTTGAGTCATCACAAAGTTTTTTGATTTGAAATAACTAAATATATTTAAGTGACTTTCTATATCTGTGCTACAACTTTGGCGTCCTTGCCGCAAAATAGCAAGGTAATGTCATCAACCGAACTGTCGAATTGAATTGTAATATTTTCGTCAATATCATTTATATACAATAAAAATGAAATTATGACTCACAACACTCTTTATCGGTACTGATAAAATACGACGAATTAGTTCCTCAAAGCAATAATCGGCGTTCGACGGGCAGAGCGCCAAGCCGAATTTTATTACCCGGGTCACAATACGTCAGGCGCGCGAGGGGTTAATAGTATATTAAAGAACGAGTTTCCTAAGACTCGTCTTAAAGCACGAATTCAAGTTTAAAAAACGAGTGGCGAAGCCACGAGTTCTTTTAAAGAATGAGTGCTTCAAGGTCTTAGGAAACGAGTTGTTTATACTATTTTTTGTAATTTGCCCTTTTTATGCCGTTTTTAAACAAAAATGTTTAATTTAGTCCATTTAGGGATTTTTATGGTGGTTGGTAACATCTTAATTTTGAAAGTCAAAATTTGATTCAGTGGTTCTGTGATCGCTTTTGTTTCCGTAATTTTAGTTTCGTCTCTACTGGAAAGAGCAATAACACTAGAAAACGACTATTAGTACAAATATCTAAACCATATTGTGTATTAGCTGAAATCAATTCTTCCACTGGACACGTCGATGACTTTCTCTTCTTGAGTTGTTGATGCTCGACACTGTCATTTAAACTGACATAATGATGACAAGATAATTCCGCATCAAGCTCGCCATCCTAAAAATGTAAAAAGTTCCGTGCTTTTTTTGGATATTAAGACACGGCAAGTGATGACGTTGCGTTCGTTAATGGGTCTATTAGAAAATCAAAATGGAGGCAAATTACAAAAACTTATATAAAGAATAGAAAGGAAATCTTGAAATTTTAGAGTTAGGTTTTATATAGAAATTGTAGGTTCTTTAATTTTAGCTCTTTAATATAATAATGTAAAATTTTAACTCTAGATTTCGAAAAAGTATGTCCTGTTTGTAGAATATGTTTATATTACGACTTGTTCCCAATTCAAAGCTATCACACTCTGAACCTAACAGATCCAATGAAAATGAAAATGCTTCAGCATTTCAAAAACATGTTCCACTTTTGCAGATCATTTTATCAATAATAACCATTCCTTACCTGAAATAAACAATTCACATACAATATAAATAAGAAACAATCTCTCTTATCCGTATCCAAAATACTGTTTGAGTACTGATGACCTCTTTCAGCTAACAAGTAGCCATCATCAGAGTTTACTCTGACCTCGTCATCATATTTTATTGCTTCGGATAGCGTAGGTTTGAAATTCCAAGCGGCAAAGATATCGTAGGTTAGTTTGCTAAATTTTTATATATTTTAGGGGATACTAGGTTAGTAGGAAGTTTGTTTCTGTACTTGTTTGATTTTGTTGTCCTTGTAGCAGGAACAACCGGCAACGATATCGCATGTTAGATTGTTAAATTTCCATACATTTTTGAGAATACTAAGTTAGCAGGTTATTTGAATGTTTGTTTTTGTAATTGATTGATTTTTGTCTTGTACACATGTATTATTAGAGTACATTCCTCCTGTAAATGCGTTCACAGTATCGTTCTCCAATCACAGTCCATTATACTTGTATACTCGTACTTCTTGTACACATGTAGATTGACCATAGTTGCATTACGTGACGTTTTGTTTCATTAGGAAAAACTAATAAAAGAATTCATAATGTGGAGCTTCTTGTCGATTTACAGGATTGGCTAGATACTCCGATAGCTTATTATCTACCTAAACAATAGGTATCCTTCACGCGGTTATTATGGAGTGCTAGGGTGGCTATTCCATCATCTTATTAATGACTCTTACTTTTCCAACAATTCGGCGGGTACATGTTCGGTTTTCTCAGACAAATTTGTATAAGATAATTTCTTAAATTCATAATTTGACTCAGAGAGATCAACGGCTCTAATGAAGGGGCGACCCAGGCCATAAAACTCGACCTGAACAATAGGTACCCTTCGCGCCCTATACTTACATTGACTTCGCGCTACACTTTCGAGAAATGGATTATATTTTAAGGCTTGCGCGCTATACGTATACGGCCCAATGATCGAGAAGTTGAGCGACTGGTAGTGGTGTCCAGGTGTTTTGTATGGTTTGGCAGAGATCCTCATGTGATTTTCAGGTTTTTAGGGTCCATATCTATGGGTAGTATAGGAATAACTGGGCGATTGATTACGGTTTTTTGTAACACTTATACATCTAGATAGTTTGCACTATTTTAATAACATGTATGTCAGATTATATCGTCATGTTCTTCATGCATACCTCTTAATACTCTTTAGACTTTATTATACTAACTTAACTTAATTGCTTTCTTTCTCTACATACAAAGCATCAAGGTGGAGCCTTGTCTTCTTACGAAGGTTGACATTGACATAAGCTGGCTGACCTAATGTTTATGTTGCATAAACATTTCTATATACTATATCGATAGCGTATCTAGGTCCCGGTACCGATTTTAAGAATGTAGAGAAATTCATTGAATTAGTAAATTTATGGAATTTGAGAAAATAATCTATATTATTTCATTACACCTTACAAGAAAGGGTAAAAAAAAATGTAAGTTAATTTCCCTGAATACATTATTTTTTTATTTATGAATAATACAGTTTTACACTGTGTTAAATTGTCTTTTGCCCTCATACACGCCTGTTGTAGTCGGTATTTTAGTTCAACTGGATATTCCTCAAACTTATATATTGGTTCTACTCTTTTTAATTTGTCTGTTGGTAAATTACATTTTTCCCGGAAACTATCTCGTGAGGCGTATATTGTAATAAGGGTTTAGTACAGGTTATTTCCAATATTTAAAAACAAAATCATCCTAAGTAAATTAAAATTTCATGTAAAATTGAAATATCTAAAAGTAAAGAACATCTAGGGGTTGCCAGATGTTTTCATTATTAAATGTAGCTTGAGAAAGTTAAGAAATTTCTAAAATAAATATAAGACAATTCACACTCGCTTCAAGCAGGGTGATATGATACCATAGCTGATAGGGTCAAGAGGTTTGCAATAAGTCCACAAAAGTTTGGTAATAAAGGATATAATAAACCTGTCAAAATGAATAACCAATATAGGACGAGAAACTAATGGGTAGCTACAAATCTCAATGTTTACCATCTGGAGATGTTTTATGTACATTCAAATCAGTAAGTGATATTAAGAAAAAGACAGATACATTCAGAAATCCTCACCGAAAGCATTCTGACTAGAGACCTTAATCTTACTGCTTATTGGTTAAACAATTCAGGTATCCTTTTCCGAATTGTAGATTGGTTCTTGAGGAAAAGGACGCATTACAAATAATAATAATAATAATAATAATAATGTTTATTTCTCATTAAAATTTCAGACTTACAGTAAACAAAATGTACAATGGACAGAATAAACATAAATGATCACTTAAGTGTCGCACTTGAGTGTGTGATTGTGAACAACAGATTTAAAAATTACATAAAATTAACTTATTATAGATACATATACATTTAAAATATGGTTGTGATTTATTATAAATTTTACTCTTAATTTTAAAATAATGACAATCTATTAAAAACAAGTATGGATCAATATGGTTCTAGGATGTAGGATATTCAGGTTAGTTTAATATTTACTTATTTTAATATAAAAACTTGTTTATTTATTATAATAATATTATTATAATATAATTATTTTGCATTCTTAAAATCAATTACATTATGAACAACTTGTCTTGGCAATTTCAATACATACTTTCTACATTTCACTTTAAATGTTTTATTTGTTACAGTTTTCTTCAATATTTCAGGTAACGAGTTGTATACTTTTGGGCCAAGATAGGCAAATGATCTTTAGCCAGCTGTTTAATTCATCTTAGTCAGAGGTAGTAAATACTCTTTGTTTCTAATATTATAGTTGTGATTAACACAAGGGTTTTTTTCAGAAAACTGAGTTATCGACATTGTTAGAAAGAATAATTGTCGAATATCAAGTATTTGAGAGTCTCTAAACACATCTTCGCTTGGATAAGTTAATCGTTTACCAAGCATTATTTTTAAAATTCGTTTTTGAATAGTTTGTAAACTGAGTAAATGGTTATTTGTAACGCCACCCCAACCGATAATGCCGTAAGTTAGGTGCGACTCAATTAACGCGTAATATATTGTTTTTAGTTGTTTAAAGTCTAGAATCTGTCTCAAGTATTTGAACATATATATAAGGCGTCTTAACTTTTTGGTCACATAGTCCATATGAGCATCCCATTTAAGGTGAGAATCCATATATATTCCTAAATATTTGGTACTTTGTGCAGATTTTATGACATTGTTGTTGCAGGAGTCAGTTTTAATTTATAAAGTATTGTATTGTAATTAGTTTTATCGAAATTTATTGTTAGAAGCTTATGATCGAACCATTCTTTTATTCTCACTAAATCAACTTCAACATTTTTCTTCAATTCTTTCCACGTTTTTCCTTCATAAAATATGGCAATATCGTCTGCAAAAGCCCGTATAAATCCATTACTGTCGAGAGAGAAAATATTGTTTAGGTATATTATGAAAAACAATGGACCCAGAACTGTGCCTTGCGGCACGCCGTATTCTATGGTTGTTGTTTCACTATTAACATTTTCTATTTGGACAGATTGTTTCCTTTCAGTTAGATAACTTTTTACTAACTTCAGACTTAAACCTCTTATCCCTATATCTTCTAGGCTTTCTAATAGAAGAGAATGGCTCACTGAGTCGAATGCCTTCGTTAAGTCGATGAATACACATAATGAAGGCAATCCTCTATCTATAGCACCATATATTTTATTTGTAAGACATGTAATTGCGTTGTTAGTAGATTTGCCTTCTTGAAAACCAAATTGCCTATCTGAAAGAATCTTATACTTTTTTGTGAAATTTGTTATTCTGCTTTTTAACAACTTTTCGAAAACTTTCGCCAAATTAGTGATTATAGATATTGGTCTATCGTTCGAAATTTCAATTTTATCACCATTGTTAAAGATAGGATAATGCCTAAAACCTTCAGTTATATTTTCTAGCTTGAATTAGTCTCTTACTCTCTTGAAAAATCACGTGACACTTAATTTCAATTAATTTAACTTGATAGTTTCTTCAGAGTGTTTTAGGTAAGAAGGGTGGATTTCGCTTAATCAGAATTGTTTTAGATTTTTTTGATCAAAGTTGTTGTTCTCAGTATTTATTCAAGATAAGTTCAATAATACTTTCAAATCATTTCATTATTTTTCGATCTTATAGGTTCATCCTGGTTGGGTATCAATTTAATAATCTTAGTTTTATTTCTCTTTTAGTTGATTTAGATTATCTAGGTATTTTATTTGAGTATAGATTTTGATCTTAGTTTTTATTCTTATTAGGAATAAAGTTATTTATAATACATTCTTTTATTATCTTTAATTATCATACATTCTTTTATTATTATCATTATCATTTAATTTGATTTTCTTATTAATAAATTTTGTTGTTGTTGAGTACGAGTTTATCTGATTAATATTAGCGTTTACCCCTTCGACTTACTTACCAGTCTTGTGAAACAAAAAGGGTAAGTGTCAATAATATTTTTCACGTTTGTTCTGGCTAATCAATGATTGGGATCAAACTACAATGTATCATGGTTCTCTAAATTAAATGGCCACACTGTTAATAAATGAATAGATTGAGGGTTAGGAATAATATAAATTCCTTGAGTAAAGTTCATAGAGATTCATCAATAGACTACCATGTTACAATATTTAGTTTCCGTATGTACCGTTGTATTGTAAGCAATATACCAATCGCATCTACTTTTGTAATTTGTTTTGATAACTATATTGGTAATTACTTGCATAATTCTCATTAAAATTGTTGTTACAAAATATCAATGTTATGATATATTATAAATTCATCTAATGAAAATGTAGATTATCTTTGTAGAACCATTCGATCTCCAGGATTTTGTACAAAAAAATTTACCCAAGAGTTGTTGTCATTAAGCAATTTTCACTTGTTTATTGTCCGTTTTATTATTATTATTTATTATAAATTTTTTCAAATTATAAAGTGGACAATTTAAACTTCTAGGTAGCACCGAGGGCAACACGAAAAAGCCAGAATTATTTTTATCGATAAAATCATAAGCATTTATGATATTGTATGATAATTACGACTTCATAATTCACGAATTAAATACTGATATCATACGCAAGTAGTTTGAAGTTTTTTTCTCTATACTTCGACTACACGAGAGGAAAACCTATAATATTCGAAGAACATCGTGTGAACTATTAGCAGAACAGGAGGAGGAAATCTGAACCAGAATGGTCAGCCATATGATCCGCTATATAAGTTTGTGCTTCTGTGGTTGGGTGTGATGACAGGGTGTAGAATTGAAATTAGTATCTCTATTCTGGCGTGATGTGTCTCTCTATTAAGGTATGAGTAACAAACGGCAGGTGACAGAAAAGAGTAGAGAATGAGAGAGGTAATGTTGGGGTAGTGTGTCGAGGAGACAAATTGATAGGAGATAGTGACAGATAATAGATGCGTTTCATTAAATCGTGACAGAATGCGAGGAGGAGAAAAACTGTCTGTTTGGAGATATGTGACGCTGATTGATGATGTCATGTTGGCACCTCAATTACGCAACTGGTGTTTTCTGCCACATATCAAACTATGTACCACGAACATTTACCATACTGTTTGATGATTAAATGAAAGAATAATTACTTTGTTTTTATACCATTTTCAATAATATCATGAAAACATTACTACAGTTTCAACAGCGAAGTGCTATTATCAAACAGATAGAAAATTATGAAGTAAACAATAAACATTTGAAGAATAAATAGGAACTAAAGTACAATAGGGTTAATGGGATTGCAATTGGACCAACGGAAATTCCGAAACAGGTAGACCCTGGGAAAATACAGTGTGAATTAAGAAACAATTGGTGCATTAGGATAATTACTATTCAATATTCTAAGAATTATTCCAAGAGTGCTTTGTAACAGAAAGGAAATGATCACTTTGGTATCATTTAGGATATTGTTATAGGAGTTTTTGTAACCTTTATAAATTTCTATTGGTTCTAAATGTATTTAATTTGAAACCTTTGGTTTTATTATGTAAAATGTTCAGACTATCTAAATTGGAAAGGTATGACCTGTTTGTAGAAAATGGTTAGCAAAGAGTGAGTCTGTTTTGTTGAGTCTGAAAGATCGAAAATGTTCTTGGTATGCAAGTTTAAAACTCTACCTATATCAAAGTCTGGGTGACTTAGCTTATAAACTCCAGGTTTACTATATTTATTGTTTTTTTCTTTAGTATTATATGTAAGATGGCAGAGTTTATTTTGTGGCTTGAAACTGATTCTAAAACTATGGCGTCCAATTCAATAGTGAGGTGTTCTTTTCACAAGGGTATTGAAAATGCTCTAGGAATCATTGAGTGATATGTTACTCATGGCTACTTTATGGCTACTGAATGACGAACTAGGACTAGTGGTGTTTTATGTGAAAATGTTGAGTTATATTCTATTATGGTCATGTATTAGTGTTGAATTTAAAAAGTTAATTCTCCCATTTTTTCTGTTTTCAATGTAAATTTAATTTTTATATGAAGCTGGTTAATAAATGAAAGAAAAATTGTAGCTGGATGTGCCTTTGAAGAACACAAGTACATCATCTATACATCTATACCAAAATTGAATGTGATTTTTGCTAATGTATAGTTCATAATTTTATCCTCTAGATCAGACAAGACAATGTCTGCTAAACGTGGACCGAACGGGTTACCCATAACAAGACCTGAATTCTGTGTATTATGTACGAATTCAGGTCTTGGCACTTAGGTGTTGAAACTGTAGTAACATTTTTCTTATTATTGAAAAAGGTATAAAAATACAGTAATTATTCTTCTCTCATTTAATCATAATGATAAATTACCACAGATTAACGGCTGCTACCATTCATTATATTTGAACTTATAATGCATATGACAGTATCATTAATTGCATACAGTTTAGGTTGAATAAAACAGAAATTTTTAATATGTTGTGGTACAATGTACGACGAAAATTTACCATTATATTTAAATTTGTAATGCATATGATTTGGGTTGATGAAACAGAAATAGGGCATCTATTTCATAGCTTTTAATGTTAAATTGAAAAGAGTAATGGGTATCGGTTCGCCGGTAACAATGCTGCATCTATAGTGGAAGGAATTTTGTCATACATCAGTCCTAGTTCACTTCAATGGATAAAATACTTCTGAAAATGAATTGATAACATTTTTTTTTCGAAAAATCCCTAAAGGATTGCATAGATGTACAATTGAGTTCTAGGATTCTAGTCGCACTTAGAATATTTTGGATATTTTCAGATCATGAACGTATTTGATGCATATTGTCTGTCATTACAAAACATATGAAAATGGGTCAGGTAAGACCAGCGCATGAAAAGTGGTAAATTGATGGTAATTTACACGTTTTAGGTGAAATTATCTGATCTCATCCGTAGTATTCTCTCGACTATATAGTTACTTTTCGCTTTCGGATACTTTTGCCGGTTAAATGTACTTGCCTGCTAGACGTATCTTCAGACCAAAGAGAAATTCCTATAGTTTTTAGTTTTTGTAAGGACGTTATTTCAAAATATGTTCAATCTTCCTTAACTTCCGGTTATACTTTGTTATTTTAAATAGAACACCTCAATTTCGTCGAAATTAAGAATGATTTTGAAAAAAAAAATCTACAGTATTATTTTATTGCGATTATCTTCAAAACCAGTTTATGAAGTTATTGATTTCTTTGACAACTTACTAATGTTTCAATAAGTTATGAAACTGTCAAAGGAAATTTAGAAAATAGTAAGAATAAAATAGTGTAAGCATGTCATGAAAGTGGCAAATTTAAAATCTCAAAACCTTTTTTTTTAAATAACCCCGTATTTTTTTCAACCATCAAATTGGCCAAGTGTTTCTCAATAAAAAGGTATGAGGTACTTAGTATGGGACTAAAATTGATATTTTTGGAAGAAATTTGAAAGATGATGAAAAATTCCGAGTATTTATTGAAATGAACTGTGATCCATAGATTTCCTCCTGGTAAGAACCTGAAATCACTACATAGTATAAAACAAGGTCGCTTTCTCTGTCCCTATATCCCTATGTATGCTTAAATCTTTAAAACTACGCAACGGATTTTGATGCGGTTTTTTTTAATAGATAGAGTGATTGAAGAGGAAGGTTTATATGTATAATAACATCCATTAAATAGTGGAGGAATACTGTTATATTTGAGGTTTCTAATGTGATGTTA
This sequence comes from Endomychus coccineus, assembly GCA_958510875.1. Taxonomy (NCBI): domain Eukaryota; kingdom Metazoa; phylum Arthropoda; class Insecta; order Coleoptera; family Endomychidae; genus Endomychus; species Endomychus coccineus. The sequence continues at coordinate 99,611,482 of OY294067.1, forward strand.
ATAATTAAATTTTTTCCGCTTACATTGCAAACGCAGGCTGAACCCTACGAGATATATCAAAATAATGTACTAAGTATTGTACATATTGAAAAGGTCTACAGAAAACTCCGCGATGGTATATGTCTATCTCTTATGGTTATCCCACAATACCATTTTTTTGTCATTTACTTTTTACGACAAATAATGGCTAATTTTCGAAGCGATTTTAACCAATACAGCATTAATCCTTATCCAATTAAATACCTTAAATACATTGTTGATTTAATATAGATCTATATGGCCCATCACAGCATATGATTTAAATGAATATTTTCGAAGATATTACAGATTTAAAAATTGCGGGACGTAGCGTTTGCGGCGGTACCGGCCGGGCGGGCGGGAGCGTGCCTATAAATAGCAAGTCGGAGGCCGCGGTTCTCCCTATAGCACTTTGAATTTATCAGCATTGCACCCGTGTGAAGCCGGGGCGGGTCGCTAGTATATTATAAATGATTAGAAATGTGAATGTTTTTCAGAATTTTTGAATCTTGATCGTTCCATTTGTAAGCTTCAACACACACTTCTCTACAGTGGTGGGTAGTTTCTTCGAAATCTTATGTAGACAATGCATTTCTATTACGAAGTTCAAGTGTTCGAAGTTTCATCAAGAGCGGTACTTAGCCGCTTTAAGTGGAAATGGGATAGTTTTCTTCGAAATCTCATGAAGACAGTGACATCTCTTCTGTTTCAAAAGTCAAGTGTACAAAATGTTATGAAGATAGATACTTGTCTGCTTTAAGGGGTGGGAAAGGAGGATGAAGGAGTTTTTTCGTAATCTTTTATAGCCCTTCTTCTAAAGGTCAAGTGTGCAACATTTTATTAAGATCGGGGGAGAAATTTAGTTGGAGTAGTTTTTTCGAAATTTAATGTGGAAAGAGACTTTACTCTTGCGCTGAAGTTCAGTTGTGTAACATTTTATTAAGATCGACACTTGTTTGCTGTAAGGGGTGAGAAAGGTGGTCTGAATAGTTTTTTTGAGCGTTCATGTAGACAGTGACTTTCCTCTTTTGCTTAAGGTCAAGTGTGCGAAATTTCGTTGACATCGAACTTCACCGTGGAAACAGCTTAGCATCAGTAGGAACAGAAAATATATTGCAAATATAGCTAAATACAACGAATTGTGAAAAGACGTTAAATTATTATGTCATTGATTGTTTATTCAAATTGACATGTGTTTATGACACATATTAAACATAGTTTAATGCTCTATGCAATATTATATTCTGCTGTCAGGATTATTCACGTCAACCTTACGTTCGTAGTTCGGAGTAATCACGGTCGTACATACAGGTCTGGAAACTCGTTTCCTATGTGAGAAGTGGGACCGCTAAGCGTCGACTGTCGCGTAGTTCCAAAATACGTCACGTGAGAGTATTCTCTGAGAACTGTCATTCTTAAGTTGTAAACACAAGGAATACCTGCGTTTTTAGAAACAAATTACGAAACTGTGCATTGTGCCGAAATGCAAAACGTGGTACAAAAGTGTAAAGCAAAAAACTTCTGTTTTTAAGGCCGAAAGATGCGGAAATGCGAAAAAAGTGGATGCTTGCGATTCCGGATAGAAATAGTTTTAACGAAGTCTTTTATGTGTGCGAGCATGTATAACGAAAAAGGGGAAGTTATTTTTAAGGTGAGTAATACATTTTGACAAGAGTAACAGTTCTATTCCTCTCTCAAATCAGAATACTTAGTAACACTGCTTGCGATTCCGGAAAGAAATCGTTTCACCACTTCGAGATCCAAGCGCTAGTGGCTGAGCGAGGGACTACGAGTTTGGCGACGCGTAAGAGACCCATGTCAAACATACGAGTCCCCAGACCTGTATGTACGACCGTAGGAGTAATCAATTCAATGTAAATATGTGACATCACACTTGGATCCCTTAAGTGTCACGTCATTCATTATTTAAACAGGCACATTTTGATTTCCAATTTAGCTTACTCTGATAAGTAGCCGAAAGGTCCTCCTGTATTTTAAAAGTATTTTTAATGGATAAAGGTGATTATTTCTTATTGTAATACTGAACACATAACCTCATCAATTGTTAATACCCCAACTATGTCGAATAGTACGGTTCAAATGATTTTTTCAGAAATTTATCTAACCGAATTAAATGAGGCGTATTACAGCGAAACCCTACAGATTCACATTTTAATAACAATGGTAAACTAATCCAAACAGAATTTAATTATTTCAGAATGGGATATGCTGATTTGATAACGTAACGACTTTATTAAATTGGTTTATGTACGTGTTATAGACAGAATTCAAACTAAATTAGCTTACTTCCAGGAACTTGAGTCAGAATGCACTTTCGAGCATATTTTTTCTACTCCATGACGCTTATGACTTATGACGATACACAAATAGATATCGTTATAGCGCTATAACGATACGCGAATTCTAGTGCATTTTAGTTTTTAGAAATTGGTATTGACAAGCAGTCATTAGTGTCCATTAATGAAAATTTCAGTTATCCGCAGAAGTTCCAACTATATTTCCTTTCAAGGTAGTACCTACCTATCGAAACATCTTTGTTAATTTTATCCGACACTGAGAAAAAAATTAAACTTCAAAAGAAACGCAATGAAATTTATAACATATCAGAAATTATTAAAAGAAACAAAAGAACAATGCAACTGTAATGTATTGTTTTCAATCAAAGAAAAGTTAATTCAAAATTTATTGGAAATAACTTTTGAAACACCGAATAGAAAAAAAATAAAAAAAAAGTTTGATTAGTTATTTTAGTTTAGTTATATTAATGTGATATTCATCTTGGAAATAAATAAACATGAAGTAGTTATTTCCAGTTCTCCACACATTTTATTTCCAAACAGGGCACTTTGCATGCATATCTACACAGATATTAATGTAGGAAAATACGCTGTAAAAAGTAATATATCGGGAAATTTGAAAAGAAGCTTGAATTGTGACAATCTATTCTTTGGGGTCAAACCACAACTAATAATTTGTTAATTTTCTCAAAATCGTTTTGAAACAAAAGGTAGATTTAGGTTATTTGGGCCAGAATGAACATTTTGTTTTCTTAACATTGTTTTCGGAAAATGCTTATTTTCCGAGTTATTGCTGGGTGAAATTTTTCATCAGTCGAGTTCGAAGTTTTCAGAACCGGGTATCTGATCTAATATAATGTATTAAAATACAAGACTTTTTGAGGGTAAATATTTTTCCGAAACGCATATTTTGTGGAGCGCGCAAACATATGAATTTTTAGTTTGAATTAAAAACGTTTATGACGCTATAAGAGTATGTAGGTATACTATTACAAATCATGTAGTTTGGTTCTTCAAGATCACATCAATATATGAGCTATGACAATTATGGCTCAAAATCGACCTCTTTTACATATAAATACCCATAAGGAATCTATGGTTCATTTTAGCGAATATTGAACATTCCAAGTTCATCCACAGACCTCCATCGCACGATTGAGTTAGATAATAGGTAATTGAATTCACCGATCGTTATAAATAGCAAGACTGATTGTATATATGATATTACAAAGACTGTGAAGTGTAGAGGACCTAAATATTACATGAGAAAGATTGATATGTATATAAATAAGCAATGCATACAAAATGTGTCTTTTCATCTTGCTTCGTTATAGATACATTGCTTACATCAGCGTTAGGTTGTTAGCTATGTCTCCATCATCTTTTTTTATGATATATGAAAATTGAATAATCATCATTGTCAAATATATACACTTATACAGACAATGTACATTTCGAACGTTTCGTTATTTTCAATAGCTTTTCATTGTTAGCTATGTTCCCATCCTCAGACTTACTTCGTTTCGTTGTTTCCTACGTTCCAATCATCGGATCTTCTTATGATAACATATAAAATATTTGTTTTAATAAAATAGAATTGGAAATCCCTTCAGGTTCTTAACATAGGTAATTTCCATCCGTTTTTAATTAAATTCACATCTACTCATTATATATGAATTGAAGAAAATATCATCATATAAAAGGACATAATAATCGACTATTCATTCGAAATTGAAAAAAATAGGTACTTTTTTTGACATGACAAAACATTTTTCATCTATTATAATGAAAAAATAGCTATTTGTCTTGGAGAAGAGAAATTATAATTAAAATCTTAATTTGTCAACCCTCAAACAGGCAAACATTTATTATTCTCGAAAAACATATTTTCTTTATTAAACACATATTCAAAGTTCATTGAATTTTTGTCTCTCCAAAAAAAAATCAATGTGTTCCTCTCAGGAAATAGTGCCCGTTCAAAGAGTCTTGGTATGCTAAATGGCGAAACAATTTCCGGTGGCAACACCGCTATTTACTCTGCTGTCATATTCCGTCGGCCGTAGAAATTTCTACAGCTGATTACGGGACCCCGGAAAGCGGAAAGTATAATCGTTGATTGAAAGTCTAACTCTTTCAATCAACCGTAAAATCAACTACTTTCTGATTCCCTGATGACGAAAGAATTCGAAAATTTATAATGCCTGTTGTGAGTAATGTATACTGAAGGTTACATACAAGTTAGAGCAAGTTTTAGTTGAGTTAGAAATTCTAAACGTGAGACGTACATGTTTTATGATTTAATTGGAAGGTTTTCTAATCACTTTGTAAAAGTAAGTAAGTATATATTTTACAATGTCTTACTCATCTCGTCCAGATTTGCTGGCGCCGCTATTGCACACAACAACGAACATATATTGTAAATCTTGAGACGTTATAAAGCAAAAGTCGTATCTCCCACCGGTGGGGACATGCAGTTTAATAATACATGTGTCCAAGGGCAAAAAGAAATTTGAATGTGTAAGGAGGAACATGAATCAATCAATTTCAAATAATCTACTTGCCTAGTACATTACCAAAAATATATAAAAATGAAAAAAAATATCCTTGCCGCTTGGAGTTTCGAATGCATCAACGGGAACTTAATTATCTTGCCCAAAACGGCCGATGCAGGTTGACCATTGAATTACGTATATCAACAGTTAATTTTCTCGCCCTTAGGAGCATTTATTGCCTATATAGGTGAGAGGTACAACTTCTGCTTAAATAAATTTTACCACGGCATATTTCGAAAGGCAATGTATCTCGTGAGATGCAATAGCCGAATAAGGAATGATAAAAAATATCGGTTAAAGATAAAATGAAAAAGGCCATAGAATAAACGACCATAATCTCGATATGGTCCTAAAAGAATTATTTTAAAAGACTGGCCTAAGGTATTAGGCCTGGGAAGTAATTTTGAAGGATTATGCACAGTCATAGAGGAAGTATGCGGATCATACTACCACCTCCATTCTGACTCCTTTCACATCCTAACAGCGACCAGATCCCTGCGACAGAGCTCCGGTATCGGAGAGGCGTCGATACCTTTCTGAAGAAGCACGCTTTCGGTACCACCTCAGAGGTATAGTTCCTCGTGTTTGGCGTAGGCCTCTTACGCGGCCGTGGTAAGAACATGGTTTCTGTATCAAGCATACGTTCATCTCTTGAGAATAAACCAAGAGGTGTTTCCAGGGCACCTAAAGAGTTCCACTTGTCAACGCTAATTCTTGGAAGCGGAGTCCGTCGCTGTGATTAGTAGACAACGCTTCCACAGCCTGGCTGCTTGGAAGTGGGCGCAAGGTCTCGCCCTGTAGGACGGATATTGCACCCCCTCTGTGACCCCGAACTCTGGAAGTTCATTAGGTGAGAACCCTGTGTCCTGCCCGAAACACGGCAAGCTGCTGGGATTCTTCTCCGTTGATAACCCCTCAGTCACAGTTGACCGCCGTTGGCCGGCTGAGCTCTACGGCTTTTGGCCACGCGGGTAATCTCGGGGGTAGACGCCGAACGCACTCTAGGCGAATAGTCCTCGTAACTTGAAAATTTGGTGCAATAAAAGTTTAAATTGAAAAATAGGGCTTCGTATTTACACATGGAAGTATGTATTAGAAATGATACTATAGTTCAACATTTGAATATGGTAAGTTTCACTTGGCATGAACCTTCGAATGTTCATCCCCATACTTCATTGTTCAGGAATCACATCAAAACTTCCAATTTCAAAATGAACCAAGTTCATTGCTTGGGATCTCGGGAGGTTATAAAAATAGGTGAATGGTCAAAAACGGAGTCGAAAACGCAGGCTGAACGGTTACATAAACCACTCTGAAATAAGCAATGATATATAGTAATATACAGTATCATTTAAATGGTGCAATAGCGGATAAGACCAATTACAAGGATTAAGATTTATTCCGAATTCCGATATTGCCCAGAATAGCACATCACGTCTTTTTTTGCCGGAAATAAATAAACAGTTACGTATGGTTAATTCGAATTCATTCTTGAAAATAGTGTTCTTGCTTATCTAGTACGAGTGGAAGGGTTGCATCTGATTTGAACACTGTAAATTCATTTGGGATTCTTGGTTGTAACGGTCTGTTACGTGTACATGATAATTGCCTGTTCATGTTGGCTATTCTAATTGGGGACAAAATTTAATTTCTTCAGAATCTATACCACATTTATATCTGTATCCAACATGCTGTTGAACGATTTAAGACTTGCAAGTAGCTGCTATTATGTCGTGCATAAAATGAGCGTGCTTGAACTGGAAAATATTCAAGTGCAACTCCAAATTACAATCACCGACTGAAATCTAGCAAACAGACCTCAATGTTGTTATTATTGTTATTTTGAATACATTTTCTAATGAAGCCTTCAAAATTGGTTATGAATAAGTTATTTATTTATGATATGTATCATTCGCAACAGAGAGCACTCTTTTTCAGTTAACCTATTTTTTCAAACTTCCTCAATAACTCCAATAAATTTTGAAATTGACTCTACATATTCCTTTACTTCTCGTACAATAATCTTTTCATAATCCTTACTATCTAATTTTTCCTTAATTCTACAAATTCTAATTTAAAATTATCTAATTAATCGTACGATAATAAAGATTCTTGACACAGTATGAATTATATATAAAAATTCTCGGGAAATACCTAGGTCACATTAACACTCTGTTTTAAATTTTCGTCTTTACGTACGTTTCGGTCTCACGACCATCATCAGAAGGCTTATTATGTCTAAGACTTGATTACTTAAAAACAATTGTATTACACAAAGCGTTCAAATCGCACCAATTTCAATTAAAATGCACACGTCGCCGAAACGATCATAAACACGATTAAACGAAATTGTAAACCTCAATGCTATAGTAAAATTATCAAAAATCCACTGCTAAGAAGATTTCTTAATAAAAGCGTATTCATGTCAACACAGTAAGTGATCGACTGAGACGAGACAAATAAAATTCAATTTTTAGCATACACTTTCAAACCAGATGTTAGATTTACGAGCTAATAGAAAAAGGTTTTGTCGTGACAGGAGGTATCTTGACATCCTACCTAAATATATACTATACTATTAACATTATAACGAAGCATGTAGGAATTTGCAAGAGATATCATTTGATCATATTTGTATAGATATGACTTAGATTTTGCGTATCTGTCCTATGATTTACAGATTTGGAGTCACGTTTTATGTGAATCATCTCCAAAATAGATCTTTTATAATAATTGGTTTCCTTAGTTAGAATATTAACATTATTATAATAGAATAGATGGTTATAATCAAAGCAGTGTTTAGCAAGGGCTGTGGAATTTTCTTTGTGTAATACAATTATTTTTAAGTAATCAAGTTTTAGACATAATAAGTCTCCTGATGATGGTCGTGAGACCGAAACGTACGTAATGACGAAAACAGAGTGTTAATGTGACCTATTTCCCGAGAATTTTTATATATAATTAATCGTACGTTTCGTCACTTGAATGTCTTTCTGTTGGCTGTCATTGTTCTTGTTGAGGTTTCGGTGGAGTACTTCCACTTTTCCAAATAGGTGTTGAAATTCGGTGCTGGCAGACGTGGACTGTTGACAAATGTTATGGTGTTCCTTGCTTCTGTACTTTGGCCTGAAGTTGGACATACTTGAGCACATCTCACTATCGTTTATAATAATTATGTTATGTTATTTTGAACACGTTAGAAATTATGGATTTAAACTAAGCTTCTTCCCTACTTTTCGAAATTTCTGTTCTGAATTTTTTCTCGAAAATATTTTTACATCGGTTATAACAGAAAGCTAATATTATTCCACTACTAATACAGTCCCGGTAAGTCCTAAAATACTTCGCATTGATTCGGTCGTTGAAATGCTTTGTCCCCCCTATTACCGTCTTGAGCAGCCACTGTTTCTTTTGTTTGCGATGAACCCATTCTTATTCAAATTGTTTCACACATACGACCATGTAAAGTATTCCTTAAGTGGTGAGGTGGTGTCGTAAACTATCTTTTACACACTACATTATATTACAATCAAAACATTCAACGTCTCAACAATTTATTATACTCGGTCACCTGTTGTATACGGAAGGATTTGCAATAGTTACATTTCCGGGCATTGAGTTACTTATTTGTTTTATTAAAGTTCAACGTACTATAATACAATAATCAATTAAATTATAATAGAAACAAAAAATGTGCTTTTTTCGACAACAAAAAATGTTATCTAATTAATTTAAAATATGATTTTTGCATCTTTACCTTTTCATATAGTTTCTTAACCCTCACTCTTTTCGCTCTAAAAAGGCTATAATTCGGAAGGAATGCATTTTTCCAAAAAAAATTAAAGGAAGGAAAAGTTGAATTATGGGCCCAAAAACTTATACCTACCATTTTTTCTCATTTGAAAATTTTTCCGTAGGTTTCATTAGTTTACTCAATAACACCTCATATTTTTGACTGGGGCATTTTGATATGCAGCACCTACTATTCAGGAGTCCACACCCTAATTTTCATTGGAAAAAAGATTATAATTTCTTACTTTTTTCGAACTAGCTATGTTACAGATTTTCTATACTTCTATACTTTGACTACACGAGAGGAAAATCTATAATTTCAAATCATCTGCAAACATTGAAGAAATGAACTAATTTATTTCAGGTATAGAATCATTTGTAAGCAAAGGAAAAACAATTGGGCCGAGATTCTTTCTATCTTGGGAAACTCCAGGAATAACTGCTATTTCTTCGATTTGCAACCTTGTATAACAACAACCTGCTTTCTATGTCTGTGAAACAAATAGAACCAAGATAACAAAGTCCCTTTACATCATGGAATTCTAATTTGTATAAAAGTAAATCGAATCAAATCGGAAAATCGGTATGATTAGACACAACATGAATGTTGTTTTCAAACTATTCTATTATATAGTTGCTGCATATTATGAGGTTTAATTCGATGCTGAGACCAAAAAAATAAGCAATGTTGTTCTCTGGCAATCCAGTTTTCCAAATACAAAATATAGTATCCGTTACAATGGACTCAAATATTGCACTGACATGAGATAAAATGGATATAGGCAATATAATTAGTAATTTTATTTATAGCGCCAACTTTGTGAAGAGGAGTTACTTATATATGAAAATAATCAGAATATACATCACTATATAGCTTCAAATAAATAAATAACGGATACGAATACGTCTGTTTAATTATATATTTAATTAAACAAAAAATAACACCTAATGACTCAAATTTTATTTCATATAAAAAAGATTGACATGATGAATGATATGTGTTGCTTTGCTCATTTTTGCTCAATTGTAGAGTTATTTTTGAAAAGTCAATGTTTCTTCAGCATAAAAAGCGTCAAAACAGATCGCAAACAATCAACATTCAAAAGTGAATTTAAACCAACAATTTGTCAACCGAACGTCAAAGTTCATTTATGCAATTTATTATTTCTAAGCATGTAACTCGTTTCTCAAGGTCTGGTTCTACAAGCACCTGTTAACTAGGCCTTTTGCAAAGCCTGGTTTGAGCTGAAATATCATTTGTGCAATTATTATCAAGTGTTCGAATTTGTTGCGTTTTTGAGATTAGACAAAAAAATTCCAGAATGAATGTTCCATGGTCACACAACACGTCTATCTCCCTTCTACCTTCAAAATAATAATGAACTAAAAATACCCCCAATGTGCATTTTATACGGAACACATTGTATAAGTAATATTTGAATTTAAGGTAAATGGAAGGCTTTATCACCTCTCAAAAATTGAAAAAATATAGTTACGTCATTGTTATTTCAAAAAGTCGTGTAGTGATTACAACTCTGACATATTGCACATATAATAAACTAAAAAAGAGTTCACACTGTGGATATATTATAACACCATAAATAAGAAATAATCACCTTTATTCACTAAAATACTACTTAAGTACTGAGGATCTTTCGGGTACCAAGTAGCCATCATCCGAGTAAACTAAATCAAAAACCAAAATGTGCCTGCCTAAATACTAGTTGGGGATAATAATGTGAACAAAGGGTTACCCTCAGCTGGACATAAATCGAAATTTAGTAAATTGCTTTTCCGTTTATACATTTCCATCCCTTCTAAATTACCTAGAAATTTGTCTGTACTGTGTTTTAAAAGTGATAAACTTTCTTGAGAAATGGTGTGAACAACTGTATTTAAAATATGTTCGGCTACCGCTGATTTTTCACCATTATTTTTCTTTATATGTGCAAAATGTTCCTTATAACGAGTTAAAATGTTCCTTCTAGTTTCAGTCACATAGCATTTTGAACACGACTCACAATTGATTTTGTAAATCCCGGATTTGTCGAAATCGGAAATTTTGTCAAAAGTGTTGCCTAAACGATGTTTTAACTTGTTCTAACATCTATAAACCGGTTGTATTGCAATTTCAGAAAACAAACTATGGAATTTATTAAATACTGAAGAATGATAAGTGAAACTTTTGAATCTTATTGGAGTATTTGAAGGTGATGGCTCTAATTTGGTTAGTTGGCTACGTTCCAATTTTTTTTCTGTTTAGAAAATAAATTATGGATCAAAGATTTCTAGTAAGCGTTGTCCAACGCAATTTGCTGAAGTTTCTCAATTTCTTTGTTATAATTTTGATGGCTTAAAGGGACGTTCAATTATCTATGAACTTGACTATTAAACGGAGCTACGAGTATTTTATATCTAAATGGTGTAGCTGAATCCGCCGGGGTATACCTATATTTGTTTGAGTGGGTTTTCTGTATATGTCGAAATCCAAGTGATTACCATCTTTTATATTGTTAATATCAAGGAAATCTTCTATTCCGACAGTGAAACTCAGTGAATCAAATGGGCTATTAAGCGTGTTCAAAAAGTCATATAAATCAAAATCTTTACTTGTAATAGCGAAAATGTCATCAACATATCTATACCAGAAAAAGGAGTGGATCGTCCATTGCACATCCGCTTGTTTGTTTATAGTAATTTTTGTTGAAAGTGGAATAATTTTGCTCCATACATAAAGATGTAAGGATCACGTATTCTGTACAGTTTCTATCCGGGATATTGATATTTGAAAGCCATTTCTTCAGAATGTTTATCGACTCAGGGATTGGAGTATTTGTAAATAATGAAACATCATCAAATGAAACGAGAGTATCACCAGGTTCAAGTTTGATATCTTTCAATTTTGTAATAAGTTCCAAAGAATTTTTCACAGACAAACTTGGTGCGGCATGGAAGTTGCTAAATTCCTTCACCAACCATTTTGCTATATTGTACGTGGGACAATTAATGTTTGAAATGATTGATCTCATGGAATTACCCGGCTTATGAATCTTAGGTAAGCAATACAGTTTAGGAAGATTAGGATTTGAAAGTCTAAGTTTGTATTTCAAATTATCGGAAATTACGGCGGTACATGATTTTAATGAATTATTGACTAGTTTAACGCATTTTGATAACGGATTCCTGGTAATCTGTTCATAGGGACCATCATTTAATAAGGTATTTACCGAATTGTGATAATCTTCTTAGCCCATAATTACGGGGGAATTTTCGGCGTTCGACGACTAGCGCGCAATGCCTCTTAAAGCCGCTAGGGTCAGTACGACTAGCGCGCGAGCTACCTGCGGTATATATATTTGTGCTTCCACAATAAATTCTTTCAAATCTCCGACGAATTCATAAATGTTTGGATGCGCACTGGAAAAGCATACGTCAAAGTGCGAATGAAATCATTCGCATGTATTTGTTGTTTCGTAATTCCAAATATTGTCTGTTGCCCATATCTGTGGTGAATATTTTGCGTCGTTATACATGTAATTTGTCTTCAAATAATCGTCAAATCTTTCCAATTGTGACAAATAACCAACGTACGGTTCCATGATACGATAGGCTTCTTGTAAATCGTCTGGTCGTAGAAAAGGTATGCCAAATGTTCATCTGAGCCACATTCCAATTACAGATTGGTTATTCTTGTATTCTCGAACGAGACCAAATTCATGAATTTTCCTGAACCATGCTTCGGTGAGGTGGAATAAACAGCCATGGTTTATCAACCCAGGCCAACGTGATCTCAACTAATCTTGAATTGCCTATTAAAAATCCACAATAACCTTGTATGGAAAAAATATCCACGGATATTTCCAACATTTATCAATTATTGATTGAAATAAAATGTCGTAAGTTGTTTTTGACAAACAAAACAGCAGCGGTATTTAGTTGTTGTTTTTCACTCCATGGATGGTAAAAAGTTGCTGGCAATGTTGGACACAATACTCAAATGTGCCGTCCATATAGATCGTTCTCATTTGGCATAAAAACTGTAGACTTTGAATAGTTCCAAGCACTATTTTTTGGTTGACAGGATCGTTGATAAGGATCATACTTTCATTGTCTGGAGTAGAAATCTGATCATTCTGGATCATCCAATAAATACGTTCATGAGTTGCTGCAATGTCACTTGGAATGACTGGAAATTTGGATCTTCTTGTGTGAATGATTCGACGGCGACATTGCAACTTATATATACATATCTCCTACGTTGGCCTCCATTAATTGCACGGTCTTTTCTAGATCTATAGTTATCGATCACACGTAACCCTTTCCATTTTGCACTTAACATAAATAACATGGTTGAAAATTAGAATAGATAAATTGAAATTAAATCAATTGAATAAAATATAAAAATGTTGACGGAAAATTGAGAAAATAAGTCCAAATAGTAATTGATTGCATAACATATCATGATGATGGGCTTTTTTAAATCAAATCGTTTGTTTATAATTATCTAAATAACCCCCCAAAAAAACACAAAGTAAAAATGTTGCAAAAGAATCTATCAGCCGTACCATATCTATGCTCATATTGAATACCAATGTATATTATGAGTTTGGTTCAAGTTAGAAAAAAAAATCAAAAAAAACTAAGATCCTCTTTTTTTATTATTTGATAAATTAAAAAAAAATTATTTGCAAAAAAAAAGTGCATTTTAATTTTGTTTTGATCACATAAAATAAGGTTACGGGTGCAGGTATACGGCAGGTAGCTCGCGCGCTGGTCGTATACCGACCCCGCGCGCTAGTGGTATAAAAAGGGGATTATTTTTAATGAGCTGCGCGCTAGTCATAGATGCCCTAGATTTCCCTTATCTGCTTTCAAGTAATAACAGTATTTTTCTTCCAATGATTTACAGACATTATTGAATGTTCAAGAATTTTCGTGCACTTGTTGCGAATAACAGCTTTATCTTGAAAGTTGAGAGACCAAATCGTATTTTCAATATCACCAATTAAATCCTCGGTGGATAATTTCTTAGAATCAATTGCAAAATTTAAACCTTTATTTAACAAACTCATTTCTGTTTCATTGAAAATAATATTGGTTTTACTATGTTCTTAGTTACTTCTTTGGGAGTTTTTTTGGTAACAATTGTTGAAATTTATGGTTGTTTGATTTGACTTTTCTATTGGTTTTTATATCGTTGTGCTTCCGGAGGTGCAATATAGCATTCTTGCTGATAATACTATTACTCTGTCACGAAAGTCATTAAGCTGAAAATAACACTTACATTATTTAGAATCATATATTTCAAAGTTTTGTTTACATGGCGCGTAGGTGTTTGGAATATCAACAGCATTAATCAAAATTTCAATTTCGACAATAGTAATAACCTGACCGTGAACGCGAGAAGTATAAAAATAGATGTGCAAAGTTATTTTGAATTCGTTTATTTCGATATTCGAATACCAGTAGAATTACAAAGGTCTTTGAAATATGAATGAAGCGATTCGTGAAGGTGCAATCATAAGTGCTAGTAAATTACGGTATAAATAGCAAATACCTAGTATTAAACGCAAGCGCGTCATTTTCAAGAGAAATCTAGTAACCCAATCTACAAGTAGTAAAGAATGAAGCATGCTACAGTAGCATAGAAGCAGCGTTCATACTTAAGCGTGTGAGAATAGGGGCGACGCGCAACGTTTGCAATTGCGAGCGTGCTTGGCACAATATTCGAATTCAGTTCACCCGATCCTTTCACGCACGGTTAAAGGGTCTTTATCGACATAATAAATAATTAATAGTTGAGTGTCTTGACTTTCCAATCGTGTTTTGTTATCAATGATTATTACTTTTTCAACTAAGGACCCTTACTGAACCTTGATAAACAGGTGCGTTATTTCTCGTAAATGTTTTTATTGAGAAATGTTTGACACGTGTGATTGATACCGATCTTTTATGAGTTCTGTTTTCACATCTAGTTTTTATTTACACGTTTAGTAGAGGGTCATATTGAATAATATTCCCTATCTTAGAATATCAATTTGGTAAATTATGTTTCCGTGTAATTCTTAGTATAAAACTTGTTAGGTGATGTATTATGAAATTTGTATAGGTTTGTTCAATCGTAGAAAATAACAACTATAATATCATGCAAATTAAAATTGTATTCATCACTATCATATAAATTTTACTAGGATACTAATTCTAGTGAGAAGCGTTACTATTTGCGAGAGGGTACAACCAAAACAGAATAATTTATTTGATTAAATGCAATTCGATATTATTGTAGATGTTATATGAAAAATTTTTTTTTTAGGTAAATATTCTTGTGTTCTCATTATGTGAAGATCCTCATTATGTTAGATTTTCGATTTCCTAATAATATTATGGCATTAGAGAACATTTTTCAAATTAATCCTTGTATTGATGAGAATAATCGATTTATTTCAGCAACCGATTAGTAGACGTATTTCAATAATCTAAGAATTCAGAAGTTATAAATTAGAAGTAGCAATTCTTGCTACATAACTTTGGAAATACATATCCATGTTTTAGTATATATAGATAAAATGTCTACTTATTCATTATCTACCCCTATTTCTTCAATACGATAATACGATTCATTGGCTTCTCATGTGGCACGTACAAGGAAAGTAACAATTGTATATTTTAATGGCAGGTAGATTTACATTTGTCATTTCCGCGTCATGATTTGTGACTTGCTATCTCGATATTAATTGTCACTCGCCTTTGGTCGAATTTTATTATTAATTATTTCGTCATACTTTATGATGATATTTTGAATTATTGATGTTGTATTTGGGCATCTTTTTATATATCAAAATGATTTCTATAGCTACGTTTGCGAATTGGAACCGTGAATTATTTAATGTTGTCTTTAAAATGTTTCGTTTTATATTTACGTCCTCAATTTATGGTTCAGTTTCAACAGTTCTATATAACTAAATAATATCTAAATGTAAATTCAATACAAATCAATTCGCAGGTCGAATCATTGGTCGCATGTAACCATAAACAGAAACAAGCATTTATTTTAGTACCTACTACTAATTTCCAGAAGCACTATCGATCATATCTAGATATTTCAATAATCTACTAAATCAATCTTCATATCTCAATTATTCCCATCACTAATCCTGATGATAGATTATACAATGTGTTCCCTCTAAAACGCAAATTGGAAGTATTTTGAGTTCTGATGATGGCGTAATGGATTATTTCCTGCTCAACGAAAATATTTTCAAAATTGCGGGAATCGCGGTTATACGCAACTTTATTATTTTCAATGAAAAGATAATATTTTTATCGAGTTTTCAGATTCCTCATGGTTCTGTGAGATAATAACCATCAATCTTTCTCATTAACGAAATTTTTTGAGTTTCCTCGTTTTTCTTGTGAAGGAAATAACTAATTTTTAAGTATCTACGAAGCGTTTTCGGGCATCAAGAAGAAAAAAGTTGGATCTCTGTTTCGGTATATTTATTAATGGGGAAAAGCAATCAGAAATTCTCCAAATTATGGGCAAACGTGTGGACAAGTTCGGGTGCCCATAACTCATCGAATGGAATCTTGGAATCCCAATTGTTCTTCTACTGAATGAATAAGAATCAAAATCCGCATCGATCTGTATCATTACGTTTGATTGTTTTAAGTTATGATGACTTTCTGTTGACATTGAAGGGTATTCATTAAATCCAGATTTCGATAACTTTTTCCATATTTTGTAACTTCTTGTCAAACTACACAACAATAACTCAACAAGGAGAAGTTTAAAAAGTATGACATTTCTCATTTCCGTGACAAACTATACAAATGTAAATTTCCCTCAATATCAACAAAAAGTCATCATCAACAGGTGCAATTCATTAGAAAATAATGAGATATGGAACATCCCAAGGTTTCCCAAATTTGGGGGAATTTCAATTGTTTTCCCTAAGAATAAATGCACCAAAAGAAAGAATCGCTCTTTTCCTCCTGATGCTCCAAAGCTATTTCGAAATATTCAAAAATGTCTGAGTTACTGATTTTCAAAGATGAAGGTAACAAAGTCAAAAAAGTCTGAATAGTTCCTAAATGGTAAGACTTAGGTATAGAAAATGCTGATAGAGATTATCATCCCTCGTCTAAAAACGCAATGAAAATACCTTTTTGTTGAAAATGACGAAGTTGATGTCAATTTCCGGCATAACGGGATGTACAGCCATTTTGAAAATACTTTTAATTGAGTAGAAAATAAATGATTATGTCTGTGTACAAATTTTCAGATCATCATCTGAACTCAAAATATTCTTTATATAAAGAAGCATGTTCCTATCAGATGCATGGCTTATTCAACTCAACAACTACATTATATTATTATTTTGTAAAATAATATGTAATTTGAAACATGAAGCCATAATTTGGAATGATTTTGAATGTGAATCAAACACTCGTAATTATCTTTCGTTCAGAATCAAAAAGTCAGTGAGAATAGTTGTTGAAAAAAGTATAAAAAACAAATCTTAACTTTCTCGGTAATTTTAGATAAATCCAAACTGCAAATTGGAACGGTCAACAATGTAGTGATCCTAATGAGATAGTACAGTTTTCAAAGCAATTTCTTTATCTTCCCCTTTTCATGGAATCGCGCTGTAGGAATAAGTTCTTTCGTGAAATATTTGTCTGGAGTGTATTTTATATAAATGTTAATATAAGAATACTCAGAATACAAATACTTACGCTTTAAAGCGTAACATTAGTGCAAAGTTGTACCATATTGTATTTGCCTCTAATAAGATTGTATACTACGTAATAACGAGCGCATAGATGAATAACCTATGCCTCTGTTTTATTGTTATAATAATAACATTTTACATTGATAAGCTATTCTGGGTAGTCGAGCGATGACTGTAATAATGATTAATTGCGGCGGATCAAACGCTGTTATTGTTTTTAATATGATAAATGCGTTCTTTTGTACTCATTCGGATATTTATCTCCTGGGGTAGAATTCTTTCACTTTTGCTATTAATCATAATGAGCTATTTTTCATTCTCTCTTCAGAACTATCAATTGACCAATCTGGAAATAAAGGATTTTTTATGCGTTTGGATAATGTGTCCCAGAAGATTTATCTTTTATGCGAATTGATTGGATGAAGCTCCGACAAATATGTCTATCCAAATATCAAGAACAGAGAGGATTTTTTAGCATACTCGTTTTTCGATACCCTGCTCCAGTCGTCTATAGGTGGTATCATGTTATATTGTTATGGAGAATGGAGTGTGGTCAATGCAACAATAAAAACTAATACAAAACCAAATATACCCTAAGATCCAATTAATATTACTGTTTGGCAACAACTATGAGGCAACCTTGCCTTACATATATGGATAATTGTGTATACAGAGTGTTTCATTAAGGTTGGCCACCCCCACCGGTCATATCTTGAAAACTATTGGTCATAGAAATTTAGGAAAAATATTCATTATCAGAGTGGTCATGAGAAAATCCTAGGAAATAGTTTTATGTTTTGCATTTTGCCGCAAGGGGCACAATTGAAAATTAAATATTAAAATTCTAAAAATCTCTGAAAATTCTCACATTAAAGTATATTTTGGGTATCATTAAAAAGAATAGACAATTCTGCATCATTTCGGTCTAAGGCTCATTAGCGCACTGACCTTAATAAGAGTGGGGGGAAGCTATTGAGAGTGTAATCATTTAATTCGATATAGGTACTTCGATTTTAGTAAACATAAGCTTAATTGGAAGAGGAAGGTAAGTACTTTTAAATGTCGAATCCATTGGTACATGATAGCTCTTAATGAAATTGCTAGCGGGCTCAATTTGTAATAATAACATTTTTTTATTTCAACATGAAAACATAATCCATACAGTATAACTATTACATCATAATCGGAAAGTAGATTACTCTTGCAAGAAAAACCTAAAAACCGCAGTTCGATATCTCCATTGGTTTCAGAGTTATTGCCAAAAGAATAATTTTTAACACTTTAATAATTGAAAAAGTGATTGTTTCTGTAGTTTTATAGGTGTGTAGGTTGGATTAATAATAATGAGTTTTCATTTGTAATATTCTGTACCTCCCTTGACATTCTATGTAGGCTTTTTCTTTGTTGGTAGGTGGTTGAAACTCTTTATGGGCACCTTATGGGCCTGTGACATATAAGGTAGTGTGGGAGTCCCTGCAACCAGAACAGTTTCGATGACAGGCCTGATAGTCTAGGAGGCAGAGTGATATTGATGGTCTGAACATTAATCCGAAGGCACTATGGTTTATCGTTAGAGGACGGTTCAATGAACAATTCATCTCAGAGACCAAATTTTCCCCGGCTGCTAGATCTCGAAATACAGTATCCGCATTTTTTTTTTGACTGGAGGTTAACCCTTTCCAAGTTGCGGTTACTTGAAAAGCATGCCATTCTTATACACTTCCACCATGTGCCATAATTTTTTATCGTGTCCGTTTATCAGGCCGACCAGTTAAAATTTAACCAAAAATGGACTGCAAGTTAACCCCTCCAAACCTGGTGGAAAATGTTCATTGGTGTTGGCAATTGTTAACCTACCCTATGCCATCAAAAGTTATCGATCCATTTCCGAGTAAGTGGCCATTATTTGGACCAAAAATGTTTCTTTTTTTCATTTTGTGGATAAAACTTGCGGGTTACAAGATAACATGATGGCACCATGTTGAATAACTTTATTGGAGGTCAAATGAAGATTTAAAATTATTGCCATCACTCCTTGCCTATTTTAACCCCCCAAAACTCCATAAAATCATCCGGCAGAATGGAAAAAAATGAATAAAAAAGAGCCGTTTCGATTTTAAACCCAGCCAGAGTCTCAATAATTGACTAATTTATCATAAAATTGGTCATATTATCATATGATTCATATTTTTTTGGGGGGTGGTTTCAGAGGGTTTTGGGGGATTGAAATAGGCAAGGAGTGACGGCAATAATTTCAAATCTTTATTTGACATCCAATAAAGTAATTTAACATAGTGCCATCATGTTACCTTGTAACCCGCAGGTTTTATCCACAAAATGAAAAAAAGAAACATTTTTGGTCCAAATAATGACCAATTACTCGGAAATGGACCGATAACTTTTGATGACATAGGGTATGTTAACAATTGCCAATACCAATGAACATTTTCCACCAGGTTCGGGGGGTTAACTTGCAGTCCATTTTCGATTCAATTTTAACTGGTCGGCCTGATAAACGGACACGATAAAAACGATGGCAAAAGGTGGAAGTGTATAAGAATAACATACTTCTCAAGTAATCGCAACTTGGAAAGGGTTAACCTCCAGTCAAAAAAAAGGAAAAATGCGGATGCTGTATCTCGAGATCTAGCAGCCGGGGAAAATTTGGTCTGTGAGATGAATTGATCATTGAACCGTCCTCTAACGATAAACCATAGTGCCATCGGGTTAATGTTCAGACCATCAATATCGCTCTGTATCTTGCCTCACCACTTTTCAGGCTCATTCGAACCCGCGACAGGAAGCCACAGTGATTAGAAGATCGATGCTTCTTCCACTGAGCTACCTGCCCCCCCATGTAGGCTTAGCACTAGCCCATCATTATGTGAAAGCCAAAATTTGGACCGTGTTTAGAGGCCAACGGGCCATAACAAGAGTATTAAAATAATTATAAAAAACGTTTTAAGCAAAAAATCGGAAGATAATAATTATAGAAAATTTCTGAGGGAACAATTGAGAAACTTTATAAATGTTGAAAATAATCTCAGTTTCGTAAAATATAACTATTAATTCTTGTTCTAGAACTAGAAACAGCTCCTTCAATTTCAGCTAGTGAAATTGAATATATCGTAATTCAATTCGCTCAATCATGTTGCCGTGTTTCAACAATGTCTTTCATTCGTCCCCAAAAGTAAAAATCTTGCACAGTTAAACCCGGAGATCTGGGTGGCCACGGAAACAAACTACCCCTTCCATTCCAGCGATTTAGGAATCTAACATTCAAAAAATAACGAACCCTTTGCGAAAAGTGTGCCGGGCATCCATCATGTTGATATCACATGGATGTTCTTAAGTCAAGAGCAACATCTTCTAAAAGGATAGGCTCATCATTTTCCAAAAAGTTCAAGTAACTCCGTACGGCCATTTACACTCTACCTGTTTTGGTGATCCACTTCGCGCGATTTGTTTGTGACCAATAGTGCATATTGTATAAATTAACTCTGCCGCAGCTAGTAAAAGTAGCCTCACCAGTTCATAAAACCAGGAATTGAGAATTTTCGTTGCACATCTCTCTTAGCCAATAGGAATAGTTGAGCCGCCCGTCAAAATCAATTTCTGATAGTACCTACCTGATTTAAAACTACATGATAAGGATTCAGCTGAAAATGTCTTAAAATTCGGAACACTGAAGTGACAGTTATACCAAGTTCTAAAGAAATTTCTCTTATGCTTAAATGCGGATCCGCTTCCACGTACGCAAGAACGTTTATAATATTGTATTCATTCTTTACCGGACCGGGCGTCTTCTGTTAGAAACTGAAATGGGTCGTACATTTCCCGTTTGCCTTAAACGTATTGAAATACTCTTCTAGTAGTGCCTTTGTTCAGAATATCTGGCAGCATATTCTCGTTCCGCAATATAGTCCAGTCAATGACAGCTTTGATTCGTAAATTCTCTCGTCAGTCACCGATTTTGATCTGCAATGGCTCATTCGATTCTTATTCTCCTATAGACAAAATTTGAGCACATCACAATAAATAGCAATAAATAAACGACGATTCTAGTAAAATATTTAAATAATTTGGAAAATCCATGAAAATGGCTAATTTGGACTGATTTTGGATGGTAATGCATATATATATATATATATATATATATATATATATATATATATATATATATATATATATATATATATATATTCATTCAATTGAACGACAGAATCAATATTTATAAATAAAAGTTAACAATAAATGAACGAAAAAGATTAATTGACGCGAGGTTTAGTTTACAGTTGATTTAGGATAATTTAGACTTGAATCTTTGGTCAATATGTTCGTCAATTGGTTATAAAAATTATATTGCTGATTAATAAATTAACAAACAAAAAAAGTTGACATGAGGTTGAGTTTAAGTAATTTTCGGATAATTTAGACTTTGAGCAAGAATGTTTGGTCTATATGCCCGTCAATTGTTTGTTAAATATTATATTGTTGATTGATAATTCATTTCCAATTGTGCCCCGTTACGGCAAAATGCGGAACTTGAAAATATTTTCCAGGATTTTCTCATGGCCCCTTTGATAGAATATTTTTTTCCTATATTTGTAATTCCGTAAATTTCCCAGATATGGCTGAAGATCATCACTAACGGAACATCCTGTATATGATATATATATACAGTGCGCGTTCAAAGTCCACCCCCCCCTCTATGTAAATATTCTATGTCATAGAATTTGAATTGATAAACTTTCAGATACTGAAACTAGCTACATATTTTTTTTTTATGATAGTCAACTACTCATAACATGGTTGAAATATTTCTACATACTGAAAATTAAAGTCGAGATAGAAAACATTGGATCTGTAATATGAAGTATGTAATTTACAAATTTATATAATTATGTTCACGAAATAGATTGAAATTTGCCATCTAGCAACATAGAATAACCTCGTTAGGTATTTGAATAGCAAATTTTAATCTATTCCTTGAACATAAATTGGATAATTGGCATATATTTTATTGACATTTTCTCATAATACAGTTTCACACCACTACCGATTCAATGTTTTCTGGAAAAATCTTGACTTCCGGATGAAATCCGCATCACAATAGCACGACTTGATGTCGACGTTTCGCAAACAATTACATGTGGCATCTTCAGGGCAGGCGTGATGCTTGAACTGAAACTGAAACGTCGGCATCAAGTCGTGCTACTGTGACGCGGAATCCATCCGGAAGACAATACTTTTCAAGATTAGCTACCGCGGAAGTCTATTATTCAAGATATTTTAATTGGATTTCAATACATAATAGGTACATTTATTTTCTATGCTCCTGAAGATTTCCGTAATATTATAATACTTATATCTAGTTATTGATAATAAAGTTATTATATGGTGTGCTAATTTATGAGCTAAAAATTCAGCTTTATTTATTACGGTTCCGGTTGGTAACACTAATCTTTAGGCGCGAATGATGAATTAATTTTAGTAGTATCGGAAAATATGAACCAGGATGAATTCCACATATTATTTGAAAAAATGTCTAGTGATTACGAATCGGTTAATTAAAAATTAGAGGGAATAGAACAGCAAAAAAAAATAAGTTGTTGTCTATTCAGCGACGTTTCGACATAATCTGGAAAATAATTAAGAATTGCAGCATCAAGTCAAACTCTGTAGATACTCCAGGCAAATAAGACATTTTCCACAGACCTCTCAGTACGGCGGCATTTTTTTGTAGAAAAATGTAGGTTTTGACATCTAAAAACTGATGTCACTGACGCGAAGGCTGGCGCGGGGGAGCGTTGTGATATATAGATATATATACAATATGTATATATATGATTTATAGCCAATACCTCAAAAACCAAGCAATGTATCGAAAAAAGTTTCCATCAAAAGTTGTAGGAAATAAAAATTTCCACAAGAAATCATTCATGACATTTTACGATTTTTCGAGCGGTTTCCGCGTAAAATACGTTAAACTGCTTTTTATATATACATATTTCATGTTTCCTTGCTATCTTACCCAAAAAAACGTAAATATCTCGAAAATTAAGCATTTTCTTTAAAACTTAGAAAATGACACGTTTGACGCTGATATCGAAGTGAAAATTACATGATTTTCCAAGAATTTTCCACAATTTTCACTTTTCATACTTAGTTATATTCCTGAATATATCAAAGAGCTATTACATTTTTTCTTTAAGGCTTACTGTCAGCCAAATTAACGACATATTGCGAAAAATATGCCTAAATACGATTTTCTGACTTTCCGTGAAAAATCTGACTTTTCTAATAACGTTCGTTTGGAAGGAAAATACATTTTGAACAACTTTTATTTTCTTTCAAATCGAACGTTATTAGAAAAGTCAGATTTTCCACGGAAAATAAGAAAATCGTATTTAGGCATATTTTTCGCAATTAATCGTTAATTCCTTAGCAAGTCTTAAAGAAGAAATGTAATAGCTCTGTGATATAACTAAGTATAAAAATGAAAATTTGTGGAAAATTCTTGGAAAATCATAAAATTTTCACTTCGATATCAGAGGCCAACGTGTCATTTTCTAGGTTTTCAAGAAAGAGCTTAATTTCCGAGATAATAACGTTTTTTGGGTAACATAGCGAGGAAACATGAAATATATATATATATATATATATATATATAACGCGGTTTAACGCATTTTACGCGGAAACCGCGCGTAAAATCAAAAAATTTCATGAATGATTTTATGTGGCAATTTTTATTTTCTACAACTTTTGCTGGAAACTTTTTTTGATACATTGATTGGTTTTTGAGATATTGGCTATAAATCAAATATATACATATATATCTATATATCACAACGCACCCCCGCGCAGCCTTTGCGTCAGTGACATTGGTTTCTATATGTCAATACCCACACTTTTCCATCAAAAGATCCCGCCGTACAGAGAGGTCTGTAATATTAGCTTTTTTCGTCTTATTTGCCTGGAGTAAGACCTCTCGCCACTACCAGAGTGGTTATCACAGTCCGATTTTCTAACTAATCATACCTTTAATTTTAATGAAACAAACATTCTTGATAAAGAGGCAGGATGTATAGGTGAAATGATACATATACAGATTACTGACAATATCAATCTGAGAAATGACGTTAGCAACCGTAATATTTATAGTAATTTATTAAATAAGGCAAAAAACCAACTGTATAGCACGGCTCTGAACATGTTAAAATCATGATGTTATTGACCATCGTAATTATTCACTTCGGGATATAAGAATTTTGTTTTTTATTATACTAAAACAAACCAACACCTTAATCGGATATTATTATTATTTTCCAGCTTTATGTTTTTATTTGTTATATATGCAACTCCAACATTTTTGCATGTTATATTTGGAAGGTAGGTGACTCCAGATTATTCCAGTTATTTCAGTTGTCTTCTCAAACTTGTGAATATTGTTATCACTTGATATTATGAATAATCTAGTGTAAAGTGCCAACTCTTATGTGTATATCACCTGAAGAGGACCAAATAAATATATGGTTGAAACGTTCCTGAACAGATAACAACGTCTTTTTTTTGCTGTCCTATTTTCGCAAATTTTTTACTGTCGTATAAAGCAGGGACGATACCACGTAATGGAAATGATTTTAATGATGATGAAGATGAAACTGATATACGGAAACCAAATCTGTTCGACGTCGAAAAGATTCAAAGTTCCTACTGTTAGTAGTCTTAACCATATCCTGTAGCATAAATGCGGCCTCAAGGGGTTAAATGGGATAAGATATTTTTGTTGATCGGTTCTCCACATTTCATCCGGACTTCGACACGTAGCAGTAGCTTCCTCGAATGATACTCAAGTTGTAAGTAGTAGCAGTTATTCGGATTCAATATGCTTCGCCTCACACTCTGTCGTGGAATATAAATTGATATAATCAGCCGAAGGGCTTATATTCGATATTTGTTACACCCACGGTTGGTCAAGGCATGTTAGAAAGTTGAGTGGTCTAGATCTCATAGCCTATATTCACGCAGAAACCTAGAGAACATGGTAAATATGCTGAACTTTGTCTAGATTGGTTAGAATGAAGTATTTTGAAATTTTCTGGATCTTAGATGGTTAGTCGTTAGGAGTAATTTAATGTTGTCATAGATAATTTGAGGTTACACAAACAATCAGAATAGTTCAAAGTTTAAACTAGTATTATATGGAATTCAAAATCCGAAGAATTTTTCGTTTCCTTGATATTTATGATGCCGAATGTATAATAATGTCTTAATATCATCAAATTTTTGCGCTGATCGATATGGATTTCATTTTTCCAGCTATCAAGCTGAGTATCAAATTTGATATTGCTGCGGCTAGTAGCCGATTGGCAAAATTTATTAGCGTTATTGGATCCTTACCAAAATATAATATCTTTCCTCTACCAAGGGAGCAAGGAGGTGTAGAAGAGTTTGGGCTTAGAAGAGGTTCAATTCAACCATTTTTACTTCCTAATGATATATTAAATCACAATCATACACCCACAGAAGTCTCTGAAAGCGAAAAATTGTGTTAAAAGGAGGTAACAACAGTAGAAAGTAATTAATTTGTAAATAAAGGTCATTGTATCTTTGTAAAACACGTTATCATGTCAATTCGGATAAAATTTCGATATATTGAAATAAAATATAATTTGACGTATTTCCACTTCTGTTTCTTATCATTTGCAATATATCTTCGGTTTCTAGGAGTGAGAGAAGGCAGTGATCTATGGAGCACGATTATTTTCAATATTCGCTGACTGAATGATTTATCAGGTAAACTTGATAACAGAACTACAAGGTTTACTTTGGTTCATGTTGTTGTTGAGATTGTTGAGGATAAAAGGAACGTGATGTCACAAAATATGTCATTCATGAAGCGAAATTACCAGTAAAATTAAACCATTTTAGCATAAAAATATTTTGCTGGGAGCGAAATTGGTTCCATATATTGTGAGATATGAATCCATCGTCAAACATAATAATTTCACAGTTCACCTTTCAACGTCGTTTCAATTGGACAACGGAACACAAAGCTTTATATATAAATGCGAGCATAAACATAAATTTATGTTTATGTCAAATCCCTTGGCGGTCGATACTTTCATTGAGATCCCACGTGCGTGATAAAGAAGCTTCAACTAATAATTCCTCATTTTAGTGCCGATGATAGGTATGATGAAAAGTTATTCCTAGTATTTTCTATAATTATTGAGTAGTTGATTTGTAGATGCGACCTTTCTTAGTGCGGCCCCTGATACAGCGGAGATGGAATGATCTTTTAAATGGAGTGCGTAATAAAATGGTAGGTAGTACTATTCTGAAGCGCAATATTCTGCGAAACGATATTATTATGAGTATTGTCCTATTAAAAATGACCATCTGAGCAACATATAGATAATATATGTAATAAATAATAATAAATACATAAAAAAGTTATTTTATAATATGATGTTTTTCCAGTAATGTGAAATATATCTTTGATTATAAAAACTGGTACGAATTTACAGTCGATGTGATATTGAAGCAACTTCTTTGATCTGAGCTATAAATTTGACCATGTAAGTTCTGCTTATCTAAGTTATTGATGTTATCGACTAAGGGTTATTATTAGTTCTTTTCAATATGTATTTCAATTATTGAGAAATGCAATAGATGAATTTCATATTGATTATTGAAGAAAGATTTAATCATCCTTTTTTTGTATTGTACGAGAGTACCGATGTTCGTAAAACATCGGGAGAGCCAGCGATGTTTTGAGAGGAGATATGCATTGGATTTTTTCTCGTAAGGGTGGAGGCTATATGCATAACGTAAGACCTCACTATTAGGAAAAGAGTTCTGCAATTTCGCCTTTTGAAAAATTAAGTCTGATAGAAAGAAGTTCGGCAGGACCCGAGCTTGACAATGAAGAGGTGGTAGTCTGAGCTCGACTAGTCTGCCTACTTGTGATCTTTCGTACTGTAATAAAAAACATAATTCCTGATGAACACCGACTATGGAAATATCTATAGAAATGGAGAGAACTCCAACCAGACCAATGGCTCTCTTCTGAGTAGAATCTATGAGCTGAATTACAAACGAGTGAACAGTACTCAAAACATGTTGAATCTGTGTGTGTAGATTATGAGGAGCTGTTGGTGATGAAGTACCTCTTGGCATGGAAGAGAAAAGCAAGTTCTTTTGGAACGATTTTTATAATGGGCCTGATATGATCATCCAATGAAATAGTCATGTTGGTGGTAATACCTAGCATGGAGATGGAAGACTTTATGGGAATAATTGTACTTGACATCATCATATTAGGGATTGTTGGATCCGTCTTCCTGAAGGAAATTCAAACTGCAGTTTTGCTTGCCTTGAACTCTATTTCATTTTCAGTACTCATTTCTACTTCTTGCCAGATCTTCACTCATTGCATCGACCTGATACTGTTTCGCACGTCTGACTTCATTGGATGATATAGGGGCTCTAGATGAGAGAGCGATATGGAGTGTATCATCATATGCGAAGTGAACGGGAAAGGAGGTCACTCTCAACAGACAGTCGATATGGATTAGTTCGTGTCAAGGAAGTTCCTTGTGGGGACACCAGTGTTGATAACTATTGTATCGGATGATTCTTCGTCAATCAACATATGGAGTGATCTATCTGAGAGGATACGCGTTATTAAACAACAAAAACGGAACGGCAAACCATATGACGGCCTTGGTGCCGGACTCTGTCAAATGCTTTGGAGTATGGAAATATCCAATGCTACAGCTAGATATTCATCGTACTCTGTCAATGGACGTTTGACATGTATGTGTTACGTTGACAAGCTAGTCTCCAGCTGTTCTCTGACGACGAAAGCCATATTGTCGGTCGTTCGTGATTTTGGAGCTCTTTAGGTATTAGAAAAACTTGATATTGATAGATATATCCATCTCTCTAGAGATCACATATAGGAGTGTAATTGGGCTATAATTATTAGGAAACCAATTTTGGAACGTTTATATCATAATAGCGACGTATACTTTAGAACTGAATGAATTCCTAATGAATTCGAATGATACAACTACCTCAAAATCACACCTTGAGGTAAAATCTTCGAGTTTTCCGACATTTTCAAAAGCTATGATACGGTTTTGGTTTATAGAAGACTTTTTTTATAGATGTCAAAATTCAATTAACTCATGTATGTATAAGTTTATATTTATTAAACTTTGCTTTCAAGTTTTTAACTTCTGTAAGTGTTCATTTCCATCATATATTATATACATGAAAGTATCGATGGAGAGTAGAGAAGTTTCTTAATTGATCATAATCGCGTTTATTACTACCAATTTAATGATTGGCGAGTCATTATTGTACAAACCCAAGAAAAATGAAGATACCAAATATTTTTTTCAAATATATATATATATGTATATATATATATATATATATATATATATATATATATATATATATATATATATATATATATATATATATATATACATATAATATATATTATATCCTTTTAATGGTATTTTCATGAAAAAAAAAATATTGATGTCATAATGTAATTTTTATAAAACTTAACTTTTTTCCATAAAACAACCGATATTTTACTAATTTAGTAGCAGTTAAGTTAAAAACCCCAAAGCTTCAATTTTCACTAATAAATAACGAATATGTGTATTTGTTAAATAAACAGCTTTTGAAACTAGTGCTTCTACGCGAGCGCCATCCATGATATGTATTTTTTTACATTACATTCATAATCAACAACCTCAGAAACCCTCAGGGTGTAATTTTTGGCAAAAAATCACAAATAGTTATCAAGTGATTCAGTTTGTTATACAAAAATTGAACCCTATAAGCGGTATTTCCGGTTTTACGGGAGCGCCATCTACAATTTGGTATTTTTGACTACATATTCGCAATCAGCGACCTAAAAAATCTCCTGGATTTGATTTTGCCCAAAAAAGCATCAATAGTTTTCGAGTTATTCAATTTGTTTATTAAACTGTTTATAAGGGGGTAGGGGGTCCAATTTTTCACTGGGTGGTTTCTTTTGTGTAGGGCAAACGCATTGCAGAAGGTTTCAGGAAAAAATATTTGGTATCTCAAGTTTTCTTTATTCGACCGTTTTTTGTACAATAATGACTCGACTATGAGTAAATGTGAATAAATTCAGGTTTCAGAATAATTTTACAATCTAAACCAAATGAAAATAACTATAACTGGTTTCATGTAGCAATGTCTAATATTTGAAATGAAAAATTATGTTCCCTCACTAACTAAAAAAGTAAGGTTGAATATTATATTATGTTATCCGTGTGTAAAAATCGATGTGAAAGGCTAAACTGTGTTTATTTATCACATTCTATACGTGTTTGCATCATATGACATGTCATCATTCAGATTTATGTTTATGATGTTCCTTGAGTATAATTTGTTATCGGATTTATTTATATTTAACACATATTGATCTGAATTATTAATGTAAGGAATGTTGGTATACAGCGGTTTATAATTTAAAACGTTTCTTTCTTTGATTCTAAATGAATAGAAATTCACTTACTTTCTTAAATACCACTAGACCATTGGTTGTGTTTTCGAACAGTAACGTACCATCTGTATGCAGGATGTTCACTTCCCCAAGTGCTATATTTTTGTTTATTAATGTAAATTTTTTTTGTATCTACTTCCTGATATGGAATTTGAAAAATACTCCTTTTTGTCATATGCCGATATTCATCATGTAGATAAAATAAATAATCCAGAATCACTTCATTTAGAAACGTTCCTATTGGTAGTATGGATGTCCCGTTGGGCTTGATACCAAATTTACTCAGCTCTAAAAGTGATCTATATAACTTTTGCTTTTAACACCTTAGTTTGGGAGATATTTAACAAAAACAAATGAAGAATCAAAATTGCTTGCACCCTTTTGGAAAAACACGGATTATTGGAAGCCTGTATTCAGCTCAAACATCTGGAAAGAACACTCTTTTTCTGTCAAAACTGTTTAAGAGATAGCTCTAAATACGAATAAAAGGTCTCCAATTTTACATTACAGGCCCAAAACTAACAATAGATCAAATAATCAAAACTACACGACCTGCAACATTGCTATGTTAACTAAACTTCTTTTCTTAAAATTTAATATATATCAGCTTTCCTGACTATACCTATAGGGGCAATATTTTATAGGTGCAACAAAACGTTTTGCGTATTTCTGAATCTAGCTAGACTATTTTTGAGATGATATCTTTATGTGCGTATGTGCGTGCATATCTAAAACACTTCGAAGACAATTGCGCCGTTCCTTTTGATCGTACGGATTTTAAAATTTGCCAATCGCTGCAAAGTGGTGAAAGTAGGAACTGAATTATTTTGACATCCATCTTCAGTTTTTCGAATGAACCTATAGTATTTTATTATCCTCTCTCAGGGCCTGCAAGACCTTGACATGTACCGGGCACATTGTGATTCGTGCCAGTAGGGAGACTGAGCGAGGGTTCCCTAAAGGGTCATGACCTCTATGAATGGTGGCTCAGGTTTAAAACTGCTGTTCAAGCATGTGGGGATGAATGAATGAGGTGATTTGGTCACCTCGAATCTGTTCAAGCGAATGTAGAGAGGAGGCTAGGATGTCACGTGATTGGGTATGCCGACGACATACCTATAATCATCAGTGGACATTTTCTGAACAATCTGATGGACATAATACAATCAGCCTTCACTGCACTGAGTAAATGATGCAATGACAAAGAATTGAAGATTAACCCTAAGAAAACAGAAATAGTAGTTTTCACTAGGAAGTGCAAAACAGTACTCAACAAAGAACTGACCATAGCGTGTCAGGTGATTGAAATCAGCGAAAAAGCTAAATACCTAGGAGACAAGAAACTCCTATGAAGAAAGCCACAAGTAGAACAATAGTGCCGTACATTCACTGCATCATTCTAGTTGTGCAGAAGGGCCATTGGCCACAACTAGGGACGCCTGTGGTGGAGAGGAATATAGCTTAGAATGACCAAATCAAGCCTGGAGCATCTGAGAAGACTGATCCTAGGTGCTGTCATGGGGGTTATGGAAAGTGTTCCTATGGCTGCACTGGAGCTCTAATAATGATAAAAGGTGGAATCATTCCACCCATCTATGAAAGGAGCTACAACAAAAGCTGCTCACAGACTTATGACAATAGGATCGTGAAAGGCAAAAGGTAGCCACACCTCACTACCAATCAGTGATGAAACACATCCCATTTACTGAATGAAAACAGATGGGATGACACCACGATACACCTTCGATAAGAGTTATCGTATATACATATATATATATATATATATATATATATATATATATATATATATATATATATATATATATATACCCTCTAAAGAAGATTGATTAAGCAACTACCAATCAGTCCCACCAGGAGGTAGAAGCCCTGGGTAGGTAGGAGCAGAGATAAACCGCAAACGCCCGGTGAAGATGGTACAATATCTCTGTGAAAACACACCACAGTTCTCCAAGCGAAGATACTGGCAATAACACGCTGTGCCCAAACAGCGATGGAAGAAAGATTCGCCTCTGAGCAGGTGGTGGCAAACAAAAAAACGAAACATCGATGCATGTTTTGTGCAGATACGTAACACTGATCCCCCAAAACGTAGGGCGCTTTCTGTAGAGCTATGGAACACTGAGGAGATTAAGAGGCTAAATATAAAGACGGTGCTTGACCTCTTCAGAGTATTAATCATCTACCCACTCTCAACTAGGTATTGAATGGGTGGCCGTTCGTCCACCTCGGGAACTTGGTGAACACTTTTGAGTGGGAACCGTTTCACTACTCCGGCATTAAATAATAAAGAATCAGGAATCGTTCATGTGGGGTGCATGGTTAAAACTCAAGTGGGAACCACCCTTTGGTAGAACAGTCGTGAGTGGGAACCGCTCAACTGAGTGACACGTGATAGGGGGTAGTGCTTCGGTCTAGGAATTAAGGGACCGCAATGGTCCCCACTCTCCTCAATGATAATAATAATGATATAGTATTTTCTTGAAAATAGTGTTTTCCTGTTATATAGTCAAACTAGGGAAGTGCAGTGTTTTCATTTTAAGATCAAAGTGACGTCATTGACGTGACGTCACAGTTTCTTTTATGTGTTTACTGTGTGGCATTGAACGGTATTTTATAAAGTAAGCTCTGTAGTATGTTGGAAGTGAGGTTATATAGTGTTAAAAATTTTGATAGTTTATGTGTCAGTAGATTTGTAAATTAAGTTATGTAGATCATTTTAATACAATTTCAATGTAATATGGAGTATACATTATCGTTTTTCATTAACTTTTTCAAGATCATCCACGATTTATATTTTCTGTTTCTACAACCTTATAGCAGAATACCGCAGAAACGACCGACAGTGAAAATTTGTGCAAAAGTAAAGGAAGTTAACAAGCAATTTATTCCAGAATAAATACATAATTTTGTGAACACGTCATTATCAGTTCGAATTTATATAAAACAATTCTGAAAATAAAAATTTTTACCATTTTATCACCACAAAAACTTTCATTTTATGTTATATTATATTAATAAAGATTCTTGACCCAGTATGAATTATATATAAAAATTCTTGGGAAATAGGTCACAGTAAAACTCTGTTTTAAAATTTTTGTCTTGAAGACAAAAATTTTAAAACAGAGTGTTAATGTGACCTATTTCCCAAGAATTGTTATATTATATTCTATGAAAATGATATTATTCGCCTAGGTTAGAAGATCTCACTGGCTTTTCTACTATTTTTGGTATTCAATCCAATTTAGGATTCCAGAGTTTTCCAGTTATTACTTATAGATTCAATATAGTATGCATTTGTGTATTACGTATTTTAATTCATGTACATTACACTGTTAACCTCTTGTGAATTATTATCTTACAGTTTTATGTACATAATTCTTGTTCTGTTTTATGACCTGTAGAAAGAATCGTAATTAGCTGAAAAAGACAGCTCTCTATATAAGTAAATTTTAGGACCACTTTGCAGTACCTAATCAAATTTTATTCACTAGTCATCTACAGTTCGAAATTTTTAGTTATCAACATCGTCAAAGTTGTGAATTGTTGAACAACGGAAAGTATAAACACATAAAATTCAATGGTGCTCCTGCTTTTCCACAATTTCATATTCAGGCCATCGTATAAACGTTGTATGAATATGCACTAAACAGTACGATGAAATCATGAAAAAACAAAATTCTGAACTTTTTAAATGAAAAGTATCTCTCTTCTCACATGATATGTAGCAGTATACAGTAACACGAAATTTGAAGATTCTTTAGGCTCTTCTTCCTGAATCTGAAATCGTTATGTTTGAGGAATATAAGAGATATATCATCATCGTCGTGTTGTGAATGATACAATAAGATGGGCTGCTCATAAAGTTCCCTTTTTTAGTGGAAATAGTTTATTAAAAATTGTCAGACTTTGCTTAACTAATAGTGTAAAGACTTGTGGATAGTTTAATCAGTGTTTCAATTGAGAAACATCGCAATTCTTCAAAATAAGTGGATAGTTTGGAATAATTGAATCCAAAGTGATCAGTTTGTAGCTTATCAGCAACTGTTTTTGTCTCCTTTTCCTTTTTTTGGCCTTCCAAGGTAAAATCGTAGTTATTCCTTGACCAGTGCAGGAGTGTGAATACTTTTCTGAAGGGGATAATGCATAAAAATGGAATGTTCACTGTGCAAGGAGATAAAACAGCCATCTAAAGATGCAAAAACCCCTTGCTACTCTTGTGACTCTTGTAGGCGCCTAATATGCCTGGAATGCAGCGAACTTTCTTCGTCAGATATAAGATGTTTACCATTACAACGGCGTTTACTGATGTTTCACTGCAAATCTTGTCGTAATAACGATTATGTGAAGCTTTTACAAAGTAAAATCGAAGATAAAGAAGCGTTAATCAATGACAAACTTGAGATCATCAAACTGCTTCAAAAAAAATTGCATAACTATGAAAATGAAATGATGAATAAACACTCTTATGCGAATGTATTAATTACAAATGGTAATCAGAAACTAAATTGGAAACCAATAAATGTACCTGACTTAATTATTAAACCAAAAATCGAACAGCAATCGAAAATAACCAAACAGGATATAGACAACAAAATAAAATTAGCTGAATTGAAAATTGGTGTAAAGAAATGTATAACTACAAAAACAGGCTCAGTTGTTATAAAATGCCAGAGTAATACAGAATTGGAAGTTCTAGAAAATGTTGTACGTAATAAGTTACAGGATGAATATAACATTGAACGAAGTAAATCAAGGAACTCAGAATTAAAATTCCGAATTTTGACCAAGAAATCACCTTGGAAGAAATTGAAAAATCTGTTATCAATCAGAATGATTTGCTTGATGATTTAAAGATCACTTACATTAAGAAAGGTCGTACCGGTAAGAATATAGTATTTGGTGAATGTTCAGCTGCAATATTCAAAAAGTTGACAGGCACAAATAAAGTGTACATCGGATGGGAAAGATACGCAATCTACGAAGACCTAAATATAGCTCGATGCCACAACTGTCTTGGATTCTACCACAAAAAAGAAAACTGCCCCATTGATCACGTTATTTGTCCCAAATGCAGTGGAAATCATCAAGAAAATGAGTGTACAAAAGCTATTACTTGCTGCGTGAACTGTGTAGAAAGTAATCAGATATACAAGGTGAATTATAATGTGAGCCATAAGGCAATGGATAGGGAATGTCCCTCTCTGGAACATCAGCTTAAGATACTACAAAACAAAACCGACTATTACACATAATGGTTCTACTGGACGAAGAAGTTATTTTACAAGACTTAAGTTTAGTCTACGAAGAACATAAGGGAAATTACCTGAACCCAGAAGAGTATGCCACTCTATTCAATAATACGCTCAATAAAGTGCTGAATATCATGCATTCTAACATAAGAAGTATAAGAAAGAACTTCAATGAGTTCTTGGCCATGTATAAAACATATGCATTTCACAGTTGTGACATTTTTATTTTGAGTGAGTGCTTTCGGCTGGAATCTACTGAAAACTTACATATTCCTGGATATGATACCACATACAATGGTGCTGACTTCAATAAAAATGATGGGACAGTGATTCTAATCAAATATAATTTAAATTATAATGTCAAAAACATCAAGCTTGCGGTAAGTGGTGTAACCTTATCCATTTTGAAACTTGCTTGCAATGGCTTATCTTATAGGATCATTGGCGTATACAGGCCCTGTCCTAGTAATTTGACTGCATCCATTGAAGAGATTGACGACTTTTTCATGATGAGCGAAGTTAGTCCCAAATTTGACTTTTTCATTGGTGACATTAATATAGATATTATGCAAGAAGATGATGTAAATGTAAATGAATATATTTCCGTCATGGCTAAATATGGCTTTAAACCATACATTCGAAGGCCCACTCGTATAATAACAGATAAGGCCACATGTTTAGATCATATATTTGTTAAAATGAAATTCAACCTAACTGGAAAATATATACCAAGCTCATTCATTATTGAATGTAATATCACATATCACTATCCTGTAATGATTAATATTAACAGGGAAGGCAATAGTAATAAACATAACAAAAATAATAAGACAACCTTCAGCGGATATAATACTACAAAACCAAATAACGTCTTAGCACTAGAAAATTGGCATAATGTTTTAGAATCTGGCCATGCACAACATGCTACTAACATACTCTATGCAACCTTTAATAATCATTTAGAGGCAAGTAAAAAGATATTCAAGAAAAACACTGATGAATCTAAAAAAAATAAGCCTTGGATAACAGTAGGTTTAATACAATCAATAAAACATAGAAACAAAATGAAAAAAATGATCAATTGTAGATACTCACTTCTTCTAGAATTAGAGTACAAACGTTATAGAAATCATCTGAATAAACTTCTAAAGCAGACAAAAAATGAATATTACTTCAACGAAATACAAAATAATCAATATGACATGAAGAAAATTTACCGTATCATGAATGAGGCAACCAATGAAAAAAATTATAAATTATCCAACAAATTCTAGGTTGTTGACGATCATGGCAATGATTTTGATGATGATGATGAAAGGGCAAACTATTGTGTCAAATATTTCACCAATATAGGTATCGATATGCTGAAAAATGTCCCAATTCAACAATTTATGCCTCCACCACTTACTCCAAATCGAAATTCCATGTTCTTAACCCCTTTAACTGATACTGAATTGATACAACAAATATCTTCACTAAAAAACAATTGTTCGCCCGGAATAGATAATATTACCACCAAGATGATTAAAAATATACACATTCACATACTGGTCCTTCTTGTACACATTTTCAATCTCATCTTCTCAACAGGAGTGGTCCCGTATCAGTTCAAACAATCTATAATAACTCCTATATTCAAAGCAGGTGATAAAACAAAAATAAATAATTACAGACCGATAAGTGTTTCAAACAACTTCGGTAAAATCTTTGAGAAATGCCTCAAAAATAGTTTAATGGAATTCCTCAAAGCTAATCAGATCTTTGAATGATTTTCAATTTGGCTTTCAAGCAGGTAAATCAACAAGTGATGCCGTGTACACTGTAGTGAACGAAACTATAAGCATGCTGGACAAGAGTAGTAAATGTATAGGGGTCTTTTTAGACCTGGCGAAAGCATTCGAAACAGTGAACCATCAGAAACTCCTTCCTATTCTTGAAACAAATGGGATTCGAGGTACTGTGTTGGATGTTTTCAGCAATTATTTAGATAATAGACAACAACAAGTTAAAATCCATGACTCGCTAAGTGTTTCGACTACCGTCAAGATAGGAGTACCTCAAGGAACGGTACTCTTTCTGCTCTACATCAATTCAATGCTTTCACTATCAAATGCTAAAATTGTTTCCTAATTGGCTAAATGCTTTCCAACTATCTCTGAATGTCGAAAAAACGCACTATATAGCTTTTTCTGCCAATAATGCAAATAGACCAGAGTTCCAGAATATTAGCATCACTAATCTAAATAAAAACATCACTGAAGTTAACCAAATCAAATACTTAGGCATTATATTCGACAAAAATCTCAGGTGGGAAACTAACATCAACTACTTAACAACAAAACTCAGACAACTGATTTACAAATTTCATATACTGAGAGAGATACTGTCGACTAAACTGTTACTTATAATATTCAAATCACTTGTGGAGTCACTCCTGCGCTATGGAATACTAGTGTGGGGTGGTCTGTATGACAACTCATTACAAAATCTCAAAGTGATCCAGAATTTTATATTAAAAATCATTTTTAGGCGAAAAAAACGTTCCTCGACAAATGCATTGTATTCTCCAGATATATTTAATATTCGGTCATAATATTTTCTAACAATTCTAATACCGGCCTATAATAGTAGTCATTGTCAGCAAACATTAATTCATGGTTACAATACTCGCGGCACGTTGAACCAGCTACTTGTTACACCACTTAACAACAAGAACATAAGTCACCGTTTTGTAACATTTATTCAACCTAAAGCCTATAATCTATTACCTCTTGCCATTCGAAAATGTGCTAACCTCAAGAAATACATTTCAGCCATTAAACTTTATATTTATAGTAATTACTTCTTGAGAATTATAGAAACATAAACATAGTATATTTATTATTTACCAGCTTACAGCCTTAACTGCACTGTTGAATTTTGATTCACACAATTACTGCATATTGTAATATGTTTTGCTTTGTACCCATTCACCCTCCATCTTTTATATTATTTATACTGTTCCTTTCCTTCTCCTTATTTCTTAATTGTCTTGTATTCATTTTATGCTGTTCTGTTTTTCTCACTACACAATACAAGTGTGTACTCACTTAGAGTGTGGGAGGAAAAAATCACTAGAATGTGAAATATTATTATATTATATTGCTTTATATTTGTAATATTTGTAATAATATTTGTAATTGTAATTTGTAATAATAATAATAAATAAATGAAATAAATTGTAGTGTTTTAGTGTTTTATTATATATGCTTTTTCTTCACATTCCGCCAATAATTTATTAAATCACAGTCTGTGTGTGAGTGTAGTAGTTGTTTGAATAAATTTAAATCAAGATTTCGAAATTTTAATTCTGTTTAATGAAAACTAAATGGAAAGTCAGTTTTATTTTCTCTTCCGCTACAGATAGTGTACATAATTATTCGGAAACACTAAATAATGAGAACCTATTTCGTCAGGAGAAATAAACAAATATGCACGATAATATGTAGTAAACTGAAACTGAGAAAATGGAATTTTTTCAGTGGTTGAAAACAGAAGCATCCTTATATTGATGCGAGTAACTAAAGGTCGGTGAAGTTTTCTTAGTAAGAGCAATGCTCGAACCATCGGGAATTCGTTGTAATCAAAAAAATTCCAACGTTATTTGTTTTATGTCATGCTCTTATTGTCGCCACTTGAATTTATCACGCGACTAGTGTCAATCCCGACAAACGTAATTGAAAAAAAACATAAATTCCGGAAGATCAGTCCAATAATTCACAAGTGCTTTATATAAAGGTATTGGGTGATTTACGAAATGAGCTCTCAAACCAATTTAGTCCTATTTCGATCAATCAATCATTGGAAATCTAATAATCATTCTGACATAGTATAATAATGTTTCGGTGAACTCTTGTGTATAAATTTGATTGATGTTCAGTGTTGTCCTGCTAACATTTGCAACGAGTGAATGATTAAGTTGAGACTTGACAGTTGAACTAATTTAATCATAAATGTAACGAAGTTGAGTTGAATCAAAAAAATAACAACAGCAATGATAATGTTACATTGAACAGTTATTAGATATACCTACATCATTATGACTGTAGTTCCCGAATGTAGTTACATCGTCGATATTTAATTTGGATTATAGAATAGATGTGATAATTGATTCAATGCGAAAAATGATACACATAGGAAATTGATGACATTTTATCTGATACACAAATTATAACAGCAACGACCTAATAAATTCCAATATGTACACTGTATCTGAGTTATACTAAAGCTAACCGTAAGTTAACTGTAGATAGACATTTAAAAATTCAACTTTTACCAAAGCAAATGAGGGAAATTCGACTCATTATAGAGAAAACCAAACATCAAGACGAAATAAATCAATGTATAAAGAAGGAAAACCGAGCAGCAATTAAGACAAATCCTACTTCAGAAATTTAAACCAAACTAAAACAAACATTCAGAGTAAGTCACTCAATTTCCAATGGGAAAAATTAATTCGCTGTTCTAAATATGAACCCACAAGCTATATGGCCTCATTAAAAAACATAAAGTACTTATCAGGCCTGTGGTTTCTTACATAAATTCACCCCTTAGAAAAATATTTATCAAACTAAATTCAATTTACAAAAAGAAAGCGAATTCTATATGATTTAAAAATTCTCTTGAGCTATTAGCGAAATTCAAAAACTTTCATTCTCAATAATAAATAATAATTCTTGACCAAGGTATGAATTATATATAAATTCACGGGTAATAGCTCATACTTACACATATGCTTATTATTTTCATCTTATGTACGTTTCGGTCTCACGACCATCATCAGAAGGCGTATCAATGTCTGAAACAGGATTTCTTAAAACTAATTATATCAAGCACAAAGCGCCTTTATCGCACTACTTACAATTAAAAATGCCCAAGTCGCCGAAACGAACAGAAACACGAGTAATCGGAATTGTAAACATTAATGTTTCAAGTATATGAATCAAGAATTCACTGCAATTTTCTTATGAAATTCGAAGTCATTTCAATTCACTGTTTGAAATACGACTGAAACATAAAAATATAACGCTCAAGTATCCATTTTGGAATCAGATGTTGAAGATTTATGAGGTAGTAGAAAAAGGTCGTCCTTATTAAAATTTGGCTTAGAGCATTCTACCTAAAATATACTTTTTACATTATAAAGACGGGTGTAGGAATTTGCGATAGTTTTAATTAATTAAATTAGTATAAGTCTGACTTAATGATTGAACGTATGCTCTATAATTTACAGACTTGGAGTCACGTTTTATGTGAATCATCTTCAGAATAGATCTTTTATAATAATTGGTTGAAATATTAACATTTTTGTAATTAAATTGATGGTTATAATCAAAATAATGTTTAGCAAGAGTGGTGGTTCTAAGTTTTTGTTTCTAGTACTGTATAAGTCCCATCGCAATCTAAACTATTTAATTTGTATACTGTGTGGATCTGATTATAATTAGGTATTAAAGGTTTCAGATTTGAAAAATATTCACCAACACAGTTAGTAGGTTTATGCGCAACATTTATGTCACACATTTTAAACATTTCTTGATTTTCTCTGAGATCTCCGGAATGTGTAATGTTATAAAATTATCTGTATTATCGTTTATGTTATTTATATATGACGTTCCATCATAGATTTTGTTTAATCTTTCTTTAATGACGGGGTTTTAAAATTTTTTGGGTAGCCATTCATTTCGAACAATTTTCAAATTTTCGGGACGGCTCTCTTGGTAGGAAAATTTAACAGCGCTACCTGTAAGGCGTTTATAACACTTTTTTTTATAACTTGTTGGTGGAACAGAATTGAAGTGGAGATAACGCTGAAAGTTTATTTAGTAAACCACGAAGTTTTTAATTTTCCATCTGACTCATACCTATTGTTCATATCTAGGAAATTTATGCTTTTGTTCACTTCTATTTCACAAGTAAATTGAAGTTTACATTGGAAATTTTTGAATTTATTTATCACGTACTGAACTTTATCATTCGTAACACACATTAGGCAATCATCTACATAACGTTTAAAGAACACGGGTTGAAAATCTAATGAATTTATTACAGATTCCCCTAGGCATTCCATAACTAGGTTAGCTATAGAAACTGAAATAGGTGATCCCATTGCTGTGCCGAATATTTGTCCAAAATATTGCTCACAGTAATAAAAATAAGTGCATTCTAGACAAAATTTTACTGCATATATAAATTCAGATTAATCTATAGGTGTGTGGTTTTCAACATCTGTCAGTTTTTTGATATTACTCAATGCCAAAACAACTGGTATCTACGGGTACTGAATGATTTTTTATAAGCTCATTGAAATGCCATGAGTCCTTAACATAAAATTAATATTTTCCTATTATATTGTTGATAGATTATATTGTTGATGAAAATTTTGATAAATTGTAGGTAGGTGCTCCAATATCACTTGCAATGGGTCTTCAAAGTATATCACTTTTATGTAGTTTCAGAATCCCATAGATATGAGGTGCTTGCCCTTTATGGCAAATCAATTTATTTTTCAAATCAATAGGGGTTATCATGTTTTTGCACCATTTACTTATTGATTCATTCATGTCTTCTTGTACTGATAATGTAGGGTTAATTTTTCATGAGTTGTTTCATCATTTAATAGATTTCCTGTTTTGTTTTCGTAGTCATCTCTATGCATTATGACTGTTTCATTACATTTTACGCGTTTAAAACCAATATTAGAGGGTTAGCATCTAAGAACTCCTTTGTCTCTTTTGTGTGATAGTTAAAACAATTTTTTGCTACGTCTATTTCTGCTTGCTGATTATTCTTTTTA
This sequence comes from Endomychus coccineus, assembly GCA_958510875.1. NCBI lineage: Eukaryota > Metazoa > Arthropoda > Insecta > Coleoptera > Endomychidae > Endomychus > Endomychus coccineus. The sequence continues at coordinate 99,653,561 of OY294067.1, forward strand.
TTTGTCAAGATGTTACAAATTTTATTTCTAATTTAATTTTCTTCTCCTGAATTTTTATTTCTAATTCCGCATTATGAATTAGCAATTATGTTGTCGATGGGAAACTTTTTCGTGTCAGGCAATGCAAATTTTGGACCTAAGCTTCACGTGTTCTGCACCTCATCCGGAATTTTTGTGTCTATTAGGTTTTTTAACCATTGTTTATTGATTTTTTGTTTCCATCAGTTACGCACCTTATCAAACAATTTATCTTTTTTGATTGAATGGCTTTAATTTTTTTTGAAAAATGAAATTAATTTAAATTGCGATGGGATTTATACAGGAATTTCTAAACAATATTTACAAAAAAGAATATATGGCCATAAGTATAGAACTAGAAACAAAAATATAGAAAATTCCACCGCCCTTGCTAGACATTGTTTTGATTGTAACCATCAATTTGATTACAAAAATGTTAATATTCTTACTGGAGGAAACAAATATTATAGACGAAATATTGTGGAGGTGATTCACATAAGACGTTACTTCAAGTCTGTAAATTATATAGCAGACGTTAAATCATTTATTCAGATTCATACTAATTCAAATAATTAAAACGCTTGCAAATTCCTACATGCGTCTTTATAATGTTGAAAGTATATTTTAGGTATAATGCTAGAATAGGAATATTTCTAATAAGGTCTGACAACCTTTTTCTATTACCCCATAAATTATAGATGAAATATTGTGGAGGTGATTCACATAAGACGTTACTTCAAGTCTGTAAATTATATAGCAGACGTTAAATCATTTAGTCAGATTTATACTAATTCAAATAATTAAAACGCTTGCAAATTCCTACATGCGTCTTCATAATGTTGAAAGTATATTTTAGGTATAATGCTAGAATAGAAATATTTCTAATAAGGTCTGACAACCTTTTTCTATTACCTCATAAATCTTCAACATCTAGTTCGAAAGTGAATACTTGGCGTTATATTTTTTGGTTTCAGTCGTATTTCAAACAGTGCTTTGAAATGACTTCGGAGACAGAAGAACGGATGGTACTATTTTCATATTTTCAAAAAAAGTATTTTATTTTCTTTAACCATAAGCTAGTTATGTGTGTGAATCAAACTTGATTATTTCAGCTTAAACTTTATAACCTCTTCAGTTTGTATCCTAAAAGAAAATTCATAGTGAGCTTCCTTGTTTTAACTTTGAAGGTTCAATATGAAAAAATGAAGCTTCCACTTTAAAGAATTTTATTTCACGTACAAACTCGAAAGCAATTGTTTTTTGGAGCATTTTATCTCTATTTCCGTTGAAAATACTTACTACTTTACTTTTTGAACAATTTTGTGTCTTCATTTAGATCTCTGTTCGATTGAACTTTTCAAAAAGTTTGACTGTAGACTGAAAACACACGACCATTTTTGTGCATTTCCCTCTTTTCGTTCAACAGATGGATGAATCTGAATCTATACGATAAAATCAAGAATAGTCATCTGTAAAAAGTTCATCATGCAGTAACCAGTTGCTTCTATGAATGCTGTCCTTGCAGCTTTCCCTTCCACTAGGGTGAAGTCGATTATGACACTATATCACATAATGCCTACAGGCAGAATGGGCAAAATCAGCTACATTGAACGATACAATTAATATAGATCAATATGTGACTCCAATAATGGTTATACTTATGTGAATTATTGGGATACTGTGAACGGTTTTCAGTTAATATTTCCGAAATGAATCGAGATAAATTAATGAAATTTGGTACTTTACCATAACTTTTTGCGCCCTTTGTGCAACTCTAAAAAGAAAGGGACACATTTTTCCAGGGCAGGTAATACTGGGGGTAGTACGTGAGAAGTATGTATACTTTCATTGACAATTTAATAACAAAATCAAAATTTTGAAGATTTCCACATAAAAAAGGTAATGATTCTCTCTCCATGTGTAGTTTGGTTTTCCAACTTAATTTTAATCAGTGTTTTAGCATCAGGGGAACTAAATAATTAATGAGCATTTTGGAGAGAATATGCACAACCAGTTTATAACTCTGCTTCCATTCCTGATGTAAATTGGATTGTCTTAGACCCGCCCTTCTAGTAATCTTTAGGGCTCTCTAACGTAACGTTTGCCGTAGCTACATGTAATTGAGTAAATGTTCAGTTCTCTGATTAAAGTTTCGTATCTTGAAAGTGTTGTTCGTCGTGAAGGATACACCTTTAACGTAATGTATTTCTGAGTATGTTACATGCTATAATATATATATATATATATATATATATATATATATATATATATATATATATATATATATAAACAAGTTTAAAGTTTCTTTGCCTAATTGGCCACTATCGTGTATGTAACTTAAGAGATATAGAATTAAATTTTCTGAATTATGAAATAACTTAGATAATTTAACATAGGATTATAAAGATGAATAAACGTAAAAGATTGAACCATAGGCGGGATTCGAATCCACATTTCTGGATTTCTAGTCCAGGATGCTGTCATTTGAATAAGAACTGTCAAGTAACTGCCAACCATAGCAGTACTAACCTACAATCCTTACTTCAAAAAACGACTGAACTTTAGATGAATATGCGTGAATAGTTGATCTATGGTAGGGCATCGAATCGCATTGTGTTCATCAATGATCTACTATCCTTTCAGAGGTTTATATTTACAAAAATATAAAAATCTAATAGGACCGAAGTGGTGTAATTGGTAAACACCCTGGACTAGAAATCCAGAAATGTGGGTTCGAATCCCGCCTATGGTTCAATCTTTTACGTTTATTCATCTTTATAATCCTATGTTAAATTATCTAAGTTATTTCATAATTCAGAAAATTTAATTCTATATCTCTTAAGTTATATATATATATATATATATATATATATATATATATATATATATATATATATATATATATATATATATATATATATATATATATATATATATTCTCTTGTTGATATTCTTGAACCATTTGTAATATTTGTATGTTTTCTTGGTATATTGGTTCGTATATATAAACAGAATTTTTATTTCATTATCAGTATATAATATAATATACCAAGAAAACATACAAAAAAAAAAAAAAAAAAAATATATATATATATATATATATATATATATATATATATATATATATATATATATATATATATATATATATATATATATATATATATCTATATATATATATATATATATATATATATATATATTATTAAGAAAAGGTCTTTTGATTTATATTGCCCCACGTTGTGGTGACAATTGATATAAAAACTCTTTACTGAGTTTATTTTTTTGATTATGATTTGAATATTGATTTGAATATTTCTGTTTTGAATTCTACCGGCCAGCTTTTATTTGTATTTTTAAATCTTATGTTTGTTTTGATTTGAATAATCTAATGATTTGAATAATGAACTTTTACCTTTTTATTTTATATCTATGGAATTAAATACAATGTTCATTGAATGCTAACTTTAAATATTTAAATTTCTATGACTAATTTATCTCGTGTATTAACTTCTACAATGTTGTATTCAAATAGATCTATGATCTAACCTCAAAATGATTATTTCGATTTATCTTTGTTTACAAAGTTATAATCTACAATCTTTCTTTCAGATTTACAGACAGATAATAATACAATGGAGAAATAATAAATAAACTTACGTTTAGTTTATATCCAAGAATATGTTTAAAATGTAGGCAATGTTCAATTGGCTTAATCTTATTAATTTGAAATTCACTTCATCAGAACACAATTACTTTGCTATACACAAATCACAGGTAAACAATGTGGTTACTTCTTTAGAAATCAGGAACTGTTGATAATTGTTAACTTGTCTTATTCTTTTTCAAAAGATATAAAACCTTAAATGATGTATTGGAACGTTGTCGAAGACTAACTATTATACGATGCTACTTGTGAATTATGGTTATAATAACTTTTAAAAACTTTGTTCGAAGACTGGGAACACTACTTGACTTGTATAAATTACTTATTTGCTTCAGTTACTTTCAACCTTACGAAGCTACTGGAACACTTGGGTTCACCGATGTTTATCCAATAATCTAAAGTTATGGAAATCTTTTGAGTAGCTTGAGTATCTTGACTCTTCAGATGTTGATGGCTAACTGACTTAGCTTGATCTTCAGAATCCTTTTATAGGCCTTCAAAGAGGACGCCAAGTATTTTCAAAAATAACCAATGAGGTGCTTAGTTTATCTATCAAGAATGCTTTGTTGATTGTTGCAAACTGACAGAACTTTTACATTGTTACTAATCTGACGTCTATAAAATTGCATCGACCAATCAGAATTTAGTACTGTTTAAATTTTTAATTATTGGAGATTTTCAACTTATTTTAAATGATGATGATTCCTTCTTTTTAAATTCATATTGCCTACATTTTTCCACACACTTTGGTATAAGATAACCTATGATTAGGTTATTATTAATATGATTATTCCTATAATTATTATAAATTTGACAGTTGTCACTATTAAAAACTAATACATAATATAACATTTCTTTAACATTATATAACTCAAATTTACTAATCCTAACTTATATCTACAACATTTTTCAATAGTTTGTGCTATCTCATGATAGTTTTTGTAATCATTTTAATTATGATTTCTTCCTTCGTAACACTGTACGTTTATTCACTTTCACTGAAGTTCTTGTTTTTCACTTTTATTCTAATTACATTGTTGTTTATTATGTTTCGCATTGTTCATTATATTATACTAAATATTATTTAACTTTTAACATTGTATTTAATTCCATATAATATCTTAATGAAATACTTAAGATACTATTCTATGATTTTACAAATGTAAACAACTATGATCATTTTATGAGTTAGCCATTCTATGATTTTAAATTTCATTGCCACTACTAACAACTAATTAAGTTCAAGGTGGAATTTAATTTCAAACAAAACTATCAGTGTCATAAATGTAACAATGTCAGAAATACATTGTCTTTTTAGGTTGAATTAAATAGACAATAGAAAGTGGTAACTCAAATCATCTGGATTTGGTTAAGTTTGAATCAGATTATTACAAAGTTTTGAAAGATTAGGATCAATTTTATTACTAACACAATCGTTTCTTTTAATTTGGATACTTTCTGAGATCAAACGTTTAACATTATTCTTTTCAATATTCACAATTTTTGTATTGTTCTAGTTAAATAAATAGTTAGCGTCTTTGACAAGTTTATTAAGTGCAGATGTATCGGAATTGAAATTGGTATATCTTCCTGACCAAGTAGGTTTGGTGTACCATTTAGTTAGAATTTTGTTATCATTTGGTTTTCGTACTAAAGTTATATCTGAACAATATGTTTCATTATTATTTTTTTCAATTGTGAATTCTAATTTATGGTGAGAAGAATTGGAAGAACTCAAAAACTCATCACATTTAACTATTGGGATGGCAGCAGTTACAATCACCAACATATCGTTCGAAGAAGGTTGCATTATAATCTAATGGAGATATTAATATTTCTTAAAGAAACTCCACGACTATCTGGGCTATGATACTTGATATTGTTTATAACAATCATCTTTATATTGTAAGGAAATAGCTGTGTGTATATTCTATAGCTGTTAAGAACTTATTCATAGATAAATTCGAATATAGTTTTATTTCGTCCCATTTATTTTGAACCCCCATGCCTTTTTTGCCCGACGCTGCTCGCTGATGATACCGGACAACCTAGCATACAAGATACGTGTAAATAACTTGTAGCAGGTGTTGAGACAAGTGATCGGCCGGTTGTTCTTGGGATCAGAAGTTTCCAATCTTTGGAAGTAGCACCGTGTACCGCTCGACATCCCAGCTTGAAATTTGCCGCACCTCCTTAAGACAAGAGTCTTCCACCATCATATGTTAATGCCTTCAGGGCCGGGTGCAGCAAAGTTTTTGGTACCGACAAGAGGTTGTCATACCTAATCCTCGCTGACTGCTTTGCACACTTCTGTTTGCGGAAGTTGACGTACAGCGCAAAACATTTCGAAGTGTGCTAGACCTGGAGTGCCTAGGTGAATTAGACGCGGTGACTCGTACACTCCTTTTCTTAACTGCATGACCTCCTCCACAGTCGGAGGGGGGGGGGGGCAATTGTGGGCGGTGAAGATTAAAAAGCCGTGACGGGCTATCGCGAACAAAGGATTCTCCCTGACGCGTCTAACCCGTTTGAGCAGATTTTCCTTACCACGCCAAGGACTAGAATCCTATTCGTACAATGTTGATTGATGATCTGCAACACTATACGTTTTATTTAGTATGTGATGGTGGCGGCGCAGTTTGGTGGCTATACGCCTAATTTTTGGCGTGAAATCCCTGCCGCTTGAAATAAAATCTATCTCATACTGGGTCCGAGACGCTTTCTATAATACGTATTACCGTACATCATACAAGGTGTTCTATTTCTTCTGAGTGGGTTCCGATTTTATTTTTCTAAATAGCTACCTATATTTTTAATCACTTTTTTGTTATCTGTATGAAAAATGAATGGTACGCATATCTTTATTTTGAAAATATTTAGGGTTTTCGAGATTTCCAGTATGACAAACTTCATTCTCGGATATTCGTCACTCATAATATCTGGAATTCTGAAGTTTTAACAAGTCCCAGTGAAATTGATTTTTGGTCAAATATTGCACATCCTGGTTCTTTATCTATCAATAAAGTCCACAGAGTAATTGCTAATCATAATTTTTTGAATATTGAATTCTTGCAATAATAATTGAATCCTTATCCTCAAAATCAACTATTGTTAAATTTAATAATTAATTAATCTTCCTCTACTTGTTCGCTAAAATGATCGGAATCATGTCGTATGAACGAGCTATTTTTTTTTCAGATGTCTTCATGTCGATAGTAAAATGATCGCAGTGATCTGTAATTTTAGTTTACAGAACCATTATTTCCACGCATGGATTGGCAAGAATTGCTGAATAATAAAAATAAATATCTTGTTCAGAATTGTTTATTATTCATTTCTCAATCACATGTCTCATTCATTCACGAAAACGTATCACACAACTTTAGTTCTGGCATAAAACACGGAACAGAAATATTGATAAACCGACACTGCATCAACTAAAACTTTATATGTGTTCATATTTACTTTCGTTCAAATTAAGGTCAATTCATGTAATGCACTAGTAAACTATATTGATAATATGATATATAAGTTATTGCATCATGACGTACAGCAGAAAGTCCGTATCTGAAACTTGATATACTAATATTAATTTAAAACAGAAATAGTAACTACGATTGTTCGCAACAACAGGCTGATTTGCATTGCAATTTAGAGGGTTGAGCGATGCTTTTTCATCCCGAGCGAAGCTCAGTAGACATAAGAAATACATATTTACATTTTCGTATAATGCAAAAGCTTATAATGGCATATTGACTGATATTTAAGAGCATTACTACAATTTAGTAAGTCTGGAAACAGTGAATTTATATGAAAGCAGTCAAGCTTGCGATTCTCTCGGATTCTAACGCGTTTTCGAGGAGCCTTACAGTTATAGGGGAAGTTGATTCTGCAAATTCTAAAAATTTGATTCTTATCAAACAAACTGAGTACGTCTTTTATCAAATTACTTCCGCATTAGATTCCTTCCAAGATAACGTTTTCGCGAGAATTTGTTCTTAGGGAACAGTTTCTTCACTATTTCAACTAATAGTGTAATCATAAACCTTGCCTCACGTCATTGGCGTTTTAAACAACATAATCTACTAGATACGCGTAGAGAATGTTACAGTTATTTCTCTTTTTAAGATCATACTCGGTTCCCCGGACATTTTCAATGTTTGAAATTTAATTTACCCAGAATATTAACGCGATATTTGCGTCTTTTTTGTGTGAAGATACCACGAATAAGATATATACAGACAGCAGGAACTTCTGCTACTTCTGTTACAAAAAACTTGAACAACTATTAGATATTGAGAAACACACTTGAATAATTTATACTGCCTAAATAAATCAAAAACAAAAATCGTTAAGATTGAATTGGTATCTTACCTGAAAAAAGGAGAAATTTCGAAACAGCGCAAAAAATTGAAAGGTACTGGTATTGCAATTGCACACGACCTAACTTTTGAACAAAGACGTGAGCAAAAAGAGAATTTTTGGACAAAACCAGACAAAATCCATCAGACCAATCATTCATAGAAGGAAATAAATTATATATCAACAACAAAGCCTACACTGTTGAAGAACTACAGGAAAACTATAATCCAGAAGAAAGCAACGCGAAAAGTGGACCAACACCAACAACACCAAACATTAGGGACCTAGAGACGGAATTAGAATCTCGAGGAGAAATAGAAGATACCGAACCTCGAAAATCCTCCACAAAACCACCAGAAAGAAAAAACAATGAAGATACTCCCAAAACAAACGACCCCAAAACAACCATACAACCGCTAGCCATAGGTTCTTTAGTGAAAAATAGAACAAGAAGTCATAGCTCTAACAAGTAATTCTTTGAACCAGTATAACTATGTAAAATTCTCATCCTCAGTCACTTTTAACATGGCAGGTGATCATTCAATATCATTCTAATCGAAAACTCATTTTAAGTCTACGCTGAATATAATTCAATGTTAAACTAAGCTGAAACTAACCAATTTTAATTCTACTTTTATATTAAATAACTCACTCACCCAAATTACATATAACTATGGAAGAACTCACGATACATTGTAATTACAATCCGGTAAACACAGTTGAGTTTTACAATTTGATGGATCTAAACAACACCATGGTTGATAAAACGAAAAGCAAACACCTTTTGAAAATTTTTCACCAGAACATAAGAAGTATAAGGAAAATTTTTGAAGAACTCAAGATAACACTAGATCAATTAACAGTAGACTTTGACTTGATTATTTTTACAGAAACCCTCGATATCTCTGATTGTACAGATATTTTCAATGTTGACGGTTATCAAATGTTATATAGCGAAGGTAGGTATAATAAAAATGATGGCGTTGTTGTATTTATTAAAGATCAAATACAATACAATCATAAACTAGTGTATATAGATGAAAGCAAAGCAATAGAGATGGAATTAACCCTTGGAGAAAAAATATTTCCGATAGCCACGTTGTACAGGTCCTCATCCACAAAGGCAGAAAAATTTGTCATACATCTTGAAGATTACTTAGGACAAACAAAAAAAAAACAATACAGACCATCATATTATCATAGGTAAGATGAATATAGATATACTAAATGAAACAGATGTAGATTAAAATTACCTTAACAATATAAGTGAGTATAATTCCATATCCATGATCAATAAATGTACTAGGGTACAGGGCGAATCGAGAACATGCATTGATCATATATTCTTGAAAGCCCGGAAATATATACATGACACATGCATCTCGGCAATTTTTGAAACAGAATAACAGATCACAAATGCACCATACTAGGAATCCCATTTGAACAAGAAATACAATCAAACAAAAAGTTATATAAAATACGAATCTCTCAGACAAAACATCAGAGGACATAATTGGTCATTATATTATAATAGCCTAAAAAAAGATCAGGCGAATTACTTGACCGAAACAATGAGTAGCATGATAAAACATAATACGAATATGGTGAAATTGAGAAACATTGATCACAAAAGAAAAAAATGGATCACTGAGGGGCTTGTAATATCCATAAATCATAAAAAAGTATTATATCGTGAGTACAAAGAAGACCCTCAAAATATACTGAAAAAACAAACCATCTAGATTACAGAGCTCATACAAATAGAATGATAAAGTTTATTGAACAAAAATATTACCAAAATGAAATTAAAAATAGTGAAAATAGTTCAAAATAACTACGGAGAATCGTGAATGAGATAAACACCCCTGAGAAAGATACCTCAATAAGAGAAATATTATGTGAGGACGGAACAAAAACAAAAGACGACTTGAAAAAGGCAAACTTATTGAATAAATTCTTTGCGAATATAGGAAAAAATTACGCTGAGAAAATAATCAAGCCTCCCACTACAATTTCCAAAGAAACTACCAACTTGACCTCGTTCTTTCTCAACCCAGTAAATGAAAAAGAAATTTCCGATGTAATTTATTCTCTTAAATTCAGAAAATCCCCTGGATTTGACGGTATCAGAGCTGAGCATCTCAAGGAAATATCTGAAGAAATAACACCCTTACTAACTTTTCTGATGAATTAATATATTCCAAACATGCCAATGTCCGAATGCGTTCAAGAAATCCATTGTAACAGCCATTCTGAAAAAAGGAGATCCTGAAATAGTCAATAATTACAGACCAATCTCGTTGTTGCCAAACTTCAACAAAATTTGAGAAAATACTCAAATCCAGATTGATGACATTTATTGACAGATACAATTTGATATCTAACAAGTAATACAGATTCAGGCAAGGTTTATCAACAAACGATGCGATAGCTGCTCTCACAAGCGGAATATATAAAAACATAGACAATAGGTTGCCAGCAACATGTGTATTCCTAGACCTAGCGAAGGCCTGTTGACCACATTCAGTTATTGGAGGCACTAAGTTGCTCAGGTATACGAGGTAATTCCCAAGAGCTATTAAGAAGCTACCTGACTGGCAGAAGGCAGGCTGTACAAATTAACAATGTTTTCAGCACAGAAGCAGAAATTAGTTTTGGGATACCACAAGGCCCTGTAATTGGCCCTCTGCTATTTTCCTTATATATAAACAGCTTAATTACCCTGACGTGGGGTGGTTCTATCATTAGCTTTGCTGATGGCACGGCCATACTCTTTACAGCCGAAATCTGGGAAAAACTGAAATCAAAAGTGGAGGATCAAATTAACATACTTAAAGACTGGTTTGATCACAAATCACTTACAACCAATTTCGAGAAAACGCACGTCTTGCCATTCGCAAGCTACGGAAACCAGTTGCCGAATTTTGATGAATTAAAGATTAACAATCACGGAAAAATCATGAAAATTACCAGAGCAAGCCACACCAAATATCTAGGTATCACGATAGATCCCCACCTCAGATGCGATATGTTAGCAACCTTTCGAAAAATCTCAGGTATATGTTATATAAATTCAAATATCTAAGATCAATCCTCGGTACAACTCACCTTAAAACGATATACCACGCCTTAGTTCAATCTCGCCTGCAATATGCCATTCTCGGTTGGGGTGGCTTACTTGACACTCAACTAAAAAAAATGGAAGTATTGCAAAAAAAATACTCAGAATAATGTATTAAAAAAAAAAGATTATCCATCAAACTCTATTTTCAGGGATTCACTAGTACTCGATATAAGACAACTATACATGTATAACATTATATTATTTATTTACAAAAATAACCTCAGCAGTAAAATATTCAACTATCTATATACAAGATGTATATACGGAAAATAAATAATGTAAACATTGTGAAAAGAATTTTCAAAAGGTATTTGCTAGACCTGAATAGGGATGTTGTTCATAATATAATCAAGATAATAGCGCAAAATACTATATTGTCTACTCATTTTCTACCATCATACTTTATAACTTTATATGATTAGGTTAGATTAGTTAATAAGTTAGTTTTTAAGCGCCTTAGGCACTAATGGAATATGTTTATTACTTATATAACGTACTAGCATACAAATAGCGAAAAAAGGACCAAAAATAAATATATGTGCGTATCATGTCTTAGCAGGAAGAGTAACCACGCACAACTCCGGTTTTAGTGGGATTCCCCATGTTTGTCTGTATAAACGTCTTATCTTCATTATAAAGATTGCCTTATATATTGTATATCGATATTTACAGAATAAACATTATTATCATTATTATTATTATTTTATCACTTGTACTCGGAATGTGCAATATCTACAGACAGGATAATGGATCGTTTGATATTCTTTCAACAAGAATTAGTTCAATCAATAAGATATACGGGGTGATTTGCGTTAAGTGTTTCGAATCGAATTCAGATATAAAAATTTAGTCCAGCTCAACAAGGACTATCTAATCGAAATATTTTGAATTTTGTTATCTTTCCGGTTATACCGGAAGTGCATATTAATCCGGAGACCAACAATAAGATTAGTTGAAAATGATAGCGACGTTATCAGTCCATCGAACTGATAGAGACTTCATAACGCGGCGACTATTGCCTACAAACGATGGTCACCGGTCAATTAGATTCGCTGTAGCCGTTTGGGAGATATGACCAATTTCAATATGTTCATATTCAACCCCAAAAACTTATTTTTTGACATTTCGGTCTGAAATTTTTGTAGTAGTTACCATTTCTTCAAAATCGACGAGGGGATCGTGGGGGACTTGTTTTCAGTTATCTCTACAGAGTCATAATGTACAAGTCAACTTTCAACTGAAAAATTCAAATTACTATCAATGAGGATACTCAACATTTCGAGACGCTGAACTCGCTGCTTCCGCCTACTGCTTTCGTCTCGCGCCCCCGTCACGGAAATTGTATTGATATCCCGCGCATAGGCTTTAATCACGTCAAACCATTCAAACCAAATTTTAGTTGGAAATTCCACCGCCTAATTAAATGTTCGTTTCTTCTATTAACAACTCCTTCTCTATTGAACTTTGCTCATCAGTCAATGTGCATTTTATGTTATGCATTGTCTTATAAGATATTCCTAAATCATTTAACGCAGTTCTGACGGAACCCAGTGGATTGAAATAAAAATACATTAGAAGGTACTGTAATTTCTGTTGGTACATGATCTTGTATCTATTCATTTCATTCATACATTAAAAGTAAGCTTAAAGTCTTTGATTTTGAACCTGAAAAGATGAAATACGAGATTTGTAAATTGAAGGTTTTCAATGTTGAAGTGCAAAACTGAAACTGTGCTTAGGCATGAGGAAAACTGATAGAAGTGAAGCTACAATAATTACATGTACACATATACGAATGAAAAAAGAATTATAGCATTCCATTTAAAATGAGAAAGTTTGAAGTTACTTCGGGTACAAACGGATGTGCAACATGATTCAAAATATTTTGATTAGTGTTCCTTCATGAGATAGCCTAAATTATCTCAATTCGGCGCGGAAAGCTATAAACTTTTAACGAACCCTTCTGACAAATCACCCTTATACGCTAAGTTAACCTAATGTCTAATTATACTTGTTTATCTCTTGCCCTGTAATTGGGTATTTAGCTGTTATAGGTACAGTATGTAAATAAATGAATAAATAGAAAAACCACTTTTCTAATTCAACAAATTTCTAACCGAAATAAATAAGTACGTTTCCGTCGCTATTAACATTGAAAAGTAAATATAGAATAATATTTTCTATAAATTACTTCACATTCCTTGTAACGTCCTTCCTTCTCTACATTCATTATACTATTTATCTCCCCCTCTTTCGTTTCCGAAATGTTTGTGACATTTTATCATCTAAAGCCGAGGATTCTAGAACCACTCCGCATCTTTTGTGATAGAAGACCATCCTTGTATCTTCATCATTCCATTCTGTTAGAAAATCCCACAAGGTCAGCTTTGTGGATTACTTACCATTACGACACATCGAGAGATCTGTCTAATATTTGTTATGGAAAACCTGTCACCCGAAGATGTTGCTTCGTATATTAGTATTTTATTGTAAAATTCTGGAATTAACCTTCTTTCCAGTAATATATCGGATCTGGCGCAAACTCTCGGACTCATTATTCCTGAAAATACATCCGGTATGCTCCGAAAACAACAAAAAAAAGTCTGTTCCGAAAGCTTAAAACTTCTTCATGTAGACTTCATTTTGAGGAGTCAGTTATTCGGAATACCTTGGACTCATTCTCCTAATTCAATACATTAGGAGCTCGCACTATCAAGGTATTTGTTTTTATAATTTTAAGTACACTCCGTCAATGATTTCACAACTTCCCGTTTCGGGAAGGAAATCATTTTGCATAACATATGATCGACAGAAGAAAATTTCGCTCCATTTATAGAAGAACTCAGAACATTGTATATTTGGGATAATTTTATACAAACAACAATATATTCAATTTTTATGTGGAATATCATTATAAGTGTTCACCATAGATGACGGTACTGCCGTTTTAGGAACTGACCATACGTATAGTTATGCAAAGGTGACTGTTGCTTCCGTCACAATTTTGTGAAAGATCGTCATAACTTCAATAGTACCTATAGTTACTACGGAAACTTGAATGCGATTCTGTGGAAGAACGTCATAAGAAAAGTTTTGTTGTTATAGTCACTATGGAAGCGTCATTTTCTGGAAGTATTCCATAAGAACAATGGTGTCGTTACAGAAGAATTAACAGCAATTTTTTTTGGTTCAATTTTAAGTAAGGAAGTCATATTAGTAGTATTTTTACTCATATCTATGCTTATTGTGACTTAATACGGATCGGGACATTTTTTCCTATAAAACCGTTTGCTATTTTTTGTCGTGAATCAAATTGTGTCATTGTTCGTTAGGGAATGTAAGTGAAAGCTTCTATTATTACTTATTATTTAAATATCGTCATTATGTAGAGGTTTAAGCTAGTACAGGTTTTTCTCACGGAATAGAAGACGGTACTACGTTTTAATTATCACCGGGATGTGTAAGAAAAATTAACGTTCTAATAATTATAATTAACTATAATAATAGTGTAAGCAAAAGCGAAAAACATTTCCATAATATTTAATTTTATTAGATTCTGTTAAGTTCACTTGAAATTTAGGAAACATTTTCATATTTATAGGCTTATATTCCACAAATTGGGGAACGAGGTAAGGTATGACCAAAGTTGGCTTCAGAAAGAATTATGGAAGGAGGTAATATCTGGAGAAAACTTGAAGAAGAATGTACTGACACATTTCAAGGAAAAGTAGTACTGACTTTTTATTATGTCAACCATTTTTCATAGTCATATTATCATTTGGTATATTATTTTCAAGAAGTAAACCTTCATAGTGGCTTTCTGGTATAGAAGATTTCAATTTTGTGGAAGTCATTTTTATTCATAATTTTTTATTCCAAAAACACGTTTCACTAATTGCCTACATGGATGTTGTAACGTTTTTGATGATTAATTAATAATAGTAATTGAATTGAATCTGATTTCTAACAGCAATTTGATTTATAAAGTAAGGAAAATGAACTCTCAAGAAATTACAGAGTAGAACTGATTATAAATCAATAGTTCAGGTTGTCTCCTGATTCTTCGTTCATTATGTGAATGTAAATTTATTGGGCTCTTCTGACTCTCAGCTAAGTCTACAATCCGCAGATCGTGAGACGCATCACTTATTTTGATTTGACTCTTATTTATGGTGCATGTTAAATATCTCTCGCCTGCATTATATTTTTTACGCATCTCCATTCGATTTGAAAAGGAATTAGAAATTTCATAACATGTGCATAGAGGAGCTTATTACATTTAGGATCTACACCGAGAATTAATTGTCCTCGACTAGACAGTATCTTGATACGAAATCAAGCCTAAAACTATACGATCACATTCTGTAACCACTGATCTCTATTATATGAACCGTGATCAATCGATCACTGACTTCCCATACATTTGTAAGCAAAATAGATTTCGGACGCCTATGCGGGAAATGATTTGGAAATGGCTAATAGAAGACGTTAAGTTATACTCAATGCAGGGCCGGAACTACAATAGGGCAACCGGGGCCATGCCCCGGGGCCCCCGGGCTCGGGGGGCCCCCTGAGCGAAGGACAAAAACAGAAAAAATGTTTCGAAGTGCAAGCATTTTTAGCGCCGTCTCATTGTTCTTCGTTATGTGAAAATTTATTAACTGATTAATTTATTTATTTAGAATAATAAAAGCTATTGCGAAAAATCTGTTTAATGTAATTACCTCTGAACCTATAAGATTCTGTACAAATCTTGAGCTTAGAAAAAAAACGGTATTGTTAGAAGTGTGAGATTTTATAAACGTAAAGAATTTATCATTTTATGGAGCGTTTTTCCGAAGTTACCCTTTTCTCAGATATACATGTCGTCAAACAGCTAGCTCATTTTTTGATAATTGAAAATGCGTTACTGTCATCCAGCTACTCCAGCTACCCAGAAGTTTGTACAGCCCTTCTCATGTTTCTGACAGTCCCAGTCACTACGGCAAAAGCTGAACGATCGTTTTCCAAATTAAATTTAATCAAAAGTTACTTGCGGAGCTCTATGCAACAAGAAAGGCTGAGCAACTTATCATTGTTATCAATCGAAAATCTGAGAGCGCGCACAATTGATTTGGATAAAGTCATTGAACAATTTATCTCTTCAAAAGCAAAAAAAAGAAAGTTCTAAAATTTTTTCCTCAAATATCGAATCGTGATTATGAGCATTAGTTTAGTCTTATAATACTAAAATCTTATCGAACAAATTCTGCATATTAGCGAATTAAAGGTGATTTATAATGACCACTCGAATATCTCATCCTTCTCTATATAATTCATGATTTTGTGATGTAAGGGATGAAAGTACCGTATAATATTTTAGCTAAGAATATATAACTACTTTACATGATTGATGATGTTATAATGTCTGATATTTTAACTTACAAATCAATATGTAATACAACGTGAAAAATGTGTAAGACAAATAAAACAAATTAATCATGAATAGAAATAATAATGCCTTGTTTCTTCTTTTTTACAAAAATTTTGAAAAATTCAGTTGACAAACTCAATAGAGAAATAGGGCCCCAAACTTAGTTTTGCCCCGAGGCCCCTTAAACTCTAGGTCCGCCCTGACTCAATGTTGCATTATTTATTCAAATAGCTTACATAATGTATTTTACCACTCTATGTTTTACACTAACACCTGCTGCCAGGTTTACTTTTGAATTATTCACACTATAACATAGTTTTTTTTTATACTGACATCATCTGCTGTCACATGAACTACCAACATTTGCCACAGAGTGAATGCATGAAATAGACTAAGAATGCACATCGATGGCGTTACTTGAAGCTTAAAACTTGTTCAGGTTAAATATATACGTGTGATACATTTTTAATCGAAACACACACATACACACACACACACACACACACACACACACACACACACACACACACACACACACACGCACATACACACACAACTACACACAACTACAGCTTCTAAAATACATATTATTTAGAAATCATGACAGAAGACGTATTGTTTAAGATTTTCTACTGATTCAATTCCCAGAATTAATTACGAATGCCCATAAAGTTTGATTTAATGAGGAAATATGAATTGTAAATATTGAATAAAACATACAGCAATACACAACTTTAACATTTAATTGGTAGAAATGCTCACTTATGATAACAATTAATTGAAAGCCATTTCTTCAGGATATTTATCGACTCTGGGATTGGGATATTTGTGAATAGTGTTACAACATCTAATCAAACGAGAATATCATCAGATTTAAGATTGAAATCTCCCAATTTAGCAAATAGTTTCGAAAGAATTTTTTGTTGAAGAACTTAGTGCGGCTTCAACTAACCATTATGCTCAAATTCAATGGCATAGAAACAGATGAGCAGCTTCCTATCCTCGATATTCAAATTATAAAATATGGTTATCACTTGAAATTCAACATAATATACAGACCCACTCAAACAAATAAGTGTACTTCTACGGATTCAGATACACCAATTAATTATAACATAGCTCCATTTAATAGTCTTGTTCATATATTATTCCATCCCTTTGAGCCAGCAAATTTATAACAACGAAGTTGAGAAATTTCAACGAATAATAGCGTTGGATAATGGTTACAAATCTTGATCTACATAATTTCTAAAAAAAAATGAAACGTAACCAATACCAAATTGGAGCCACTACCTTGAAACATGTCAATAAAATTCAAAGGTTTCACTCATAATCCTTCAGTAATTAATAAGTTACATAATCTGCTTTCTAAATTTGAGATACAACCCGTTTATAGATGTAAGAACAACAGTCCAGGATTTACAAAATCGATAGTGAGTCCGTCGTGTTTAAAATGATATGTGGGCCAAACTAGAAGGAATATACTAACTTGGTATAAATAATATTTTACTTATATGAAGAAAAATAATACATATACCCTACTAATTACAAAAATTATTTAAACAGATATATTTAGTTTACTCTGATGATGACTAGTTGGTAGCTAAAAGGTCTTCAGTTCTTTAGCAGTGTTATAGTGTTACCAAAGTAATATTTACCATAACTACAGAATGGAGTATTCAGTGTTCCAATCACTTTTCCTAGGCTTTTTGAATTTATGTTTAGACTTGAGTTTTGTTACCAATTATTACCACGTTATCAGAAACATGTGGCTTGATAGAGTTTACTTTCATGGAATTGTAGAGACTTACGTCTCTTGGTTCCATCTTGCAACATGATATCACCTGCGATTAATCTGATAATGGCTAATTTTTTAAAATTATATTTCCTTGTTCGAATTTAGAGTTCACTAGGCTCCAGATAAATTAATCTCAGACCACATTATCTACATTTGAACAATAATAATTTTTTGGAAAGTTTTGACTTACCTATGCAGCTTGTGAAGTCAAACGATAGAACCCTACCTTGATTCTAAACTATTTTCGATTTATTACAATTAAAAAAAATATAAGGCGTTTGTTGGCAAAATTTATATTTTAGAGGAAATTTGAAAAATATTTATAAAATATCAGTTGAATGACAAGGATACATGTATTTTTCCGATTACTTAAATAGTACATGTCATAGATTATCACTTAGTTTGAATGATAAAAGGTCTAGAATTATTTTATCAATTAGCAATAGGTTGGTACCAATTGAATTTTCATGGTTCTTTGAGACGGTTCCGTTAGTTCTCAAACCATATGCGGCCTTTTGGGCTCTCCCTAGGTGGTACCTAACAATGTTCCTTAGCCATCACTTTCAGTAACGCTGGGTACGGCACTTATGACCATGGCATTGACCGGCTCGATCAACAGATTTGAGTTTGTTAGATTTTACCTTTGGGATCCTCTAAAGGTGCTAGGTCATAAATCGCCGGTGCAGAATACTAGGATTTGCATATTACTCCCTCAAAAAAAGTTTCAACATTCCAGCTAAAAGATCTAAATGTACTGTTGACCTATCTTCAATTCGAGAAATTACACGTTTCCATGGTAATTCAAATGAGTTGTGGACGGTATTAGTCTACTGCATTTACTTCTCCCACTAAGGTTTGTTTTAACAACGAATTCCGTTATCGTTCATTATGAGTAACTGAACTAGCGTGAATAACACTAGCAAAGTAACAGTACATAATCAGATTTAAAGTTGGAACGCTTTATGAACTGTTTGGAACTGTCTACCTCAATAAATTTAAATCCTCTACATTCTGCGTCAGATCGTGTATGATAATGTGAACTGTAATATTTTTATAGAGATAAAAAATGTCTGGAGCAAATTGATTTAACTGTTAACATAGATTGGCTAAAATATATTTGACAAGGCAAAATTGATTTTTGTTATTTAGAAATCTGACAACTGGATTCTAAAAAGCTACAAGATTTTATTATTACATAAACTAAAAACAGTTATAGGACATATATTTTGACAAATAAATGTAATTGTCAGCTTTAGACATTTCGGATCACCGTATTAATCATTGAAATTTCAAATATGTTAAATTATCACTCAAATTTTAGCAACTGTTTTATTTTTATTTGATTTGAATTTGCCTGTAAAAATACGTAATATTAAAGAACGTGGTTAAAAAGTGATTAATTATTTCTGAAATATTTGTTTTTTTTTCATTACTATGTACGTATCGTACATGTATTATGAGATAATGAATGATGTGAGATATAACAAAAGTCACGTTTTATACCTTTTTCATTGTTGACAATATTTCACCGGCGATTTTTTAGTATAAATAATTATTCAAAAGTAGGCACTCAAAAGGTTAAGGGAATATCAAAAATACAAAATATATGTTGTTATGGATCGATGTGTGGACTGTATTTCGTTGATTTAGGTAGCGTTCTGATCAATAAAATGCAATGGAAATTGACTGTCTTTTTACTTAGACTCGCAGATATAGCAATAAATGCAACATTCTTAATAAAACATGTCAGAGCTCTCTTACTCCCGCTCTTCATAGAACAATTATGAACTAGTGTTCATGGAACAACTATTTCAGACATACAAATATTATAATGGCTATAGCCCTAACATATTTCTTTGGTCAGTGTCATCGTTTCTAATGAAATGATGTATTGCGGTATTGAGCATGAGTGTCAATTTTCAGACCTGCTGGGTTTTTGCTTCAGAGCAGCAATCGTTTAAGCCGTTATTTTACTGTCACTCAAAGTTTTTGGAATGGTGAACCAGTAGTAATTTTGAATTCTGAACTGGTAAATACATACTGTTGGAACGATATAGTAATACTGCGCTTGCGTTCTAATAATAATACTGGGCATTATTTATGCTGGAACATACCTGTAGTATAAGAGAAGAAGTACTGCAATCGGTCAGAAGTTTTTTCAGATTTTCGCGGAAATATCAGTTTTGATCCTTTCTAAATGGATCGAGACTATTTTTGAGATAATGCCTATGAGACGTGAGTGGTTGTGCCAGAAAACTGAGGAGGCGATTGCGCCGTTACTATTGGTCGAATGGATTAAAAAATTTGCAAATCGCTCTCAAGTGCTGAAAATAGGAACTGTATTGTTTTTGTGTTCGGTAGCCTCGTTTAAAGTATCTTTGACATAGAACTTCAGACTTTCACATTGAGTTACAGTATTTTATCGAACCATAATGATAACAGTGTTTTTCTGGTTATAAATATACTTTTGGTATTGCACCTATGATATAATTTAACACTTTCATTCATTAGCTGTTTTTAAATCACTTCTATTATATCTTCTGTTCGTGTAATCATACGTTTGACTGGCAGGAGTGTCCGAAAACTATTTTGCTAACAAAAATAAAGGTCATCGATTGATCACAGATCATTTTATGAATGTCAGTTTTGTCTTTATTTTCAAATTTCCTCAAAAAATGTTAAATCTAGTCGCATAGTACTTTGTGTCTTTTTCAATAAAGACCAATCGGCCAAAAATATGGGGTATTATGTAAAAAAATTATGTTATTGAGGTTACAAGTTTGCCACTCCAATTACATGTTTACACTATTTTGTCTTGTCTTTTCAATATTTTTTTCGAAGTTTTATGATTTATTGAAACGTCAGTGAGTTACTCATGCAAAGTGAAATACAATCCCATTTCATGTTAGAATCAATAGACAAAGTTTAGGTTATCCAGGTTGAACAGTGGCAACACGTCTATTATTTCCCGACAGCTATTTCGTTCTTCCCATGAACACATCAATAGAACAAGCCAGGGATGAAGTCACTGATCCGACTCCGGCAGAGGTATAACTACCACTTTTGAACATGTTTGGAGAACCTAGATGTTCCAACACCATCGGCCGTATAGCAGATGACCCCTCAGAATGTTATTCACAATGCCGCATTGATAGTTCTTATAGTTTTGAAGATAATCGCAATAAAGTAACAGCCCGCGATAGCTATATATTGTGATAACTTAAAAACAGTTGAGAATCAAGATAGGTTTGAACTATCAAACTCACTTCTTTAGTCTGACGAAGAAACCAAAAATGAAAAAAAAAAACAGTTTTGATGATCTATTCAAAATAACAAAGATGATATCAACTTCAGGTATAAAAGGAAGTGATGGGAGATTGGAAATATTCAGAATTTTAGGTGCATTTTGAAATCATATTTTACTGAAAATTTAAAACGATATTCCGGAGATATGTGTAGGGGGGTAGGTTGAAAACGGAAATCCTGTATATCAAATGTCTTAATTGAACATATGCCATACTTGATACACAATAGAAGATGCTACTCCTTGACTTGTTTCTGATGCCAGTAAAGATATCGGCCTAATTATAATCACACTGTACTCACATAAAGAAGTCAACAACTGTAGTAAGCAGTTTTCCAGATAGCAGGAAGAAACTTTCAGGTTATCAAATTATTCACTACAGAAGCTCAATGCTTCACATAGTGGGTTCAGTAGAAAGTTGATGTAAAAGCGAGATAATATTATTATCAGTTTTTGTTCGTCCTTTTCGAATATACAGATATCATATTATAGATAAAATGCTTGAACAGCACAAAAACAAACAGCTGTTTCTCTACGGTTACTAGGAGGAACATCATTATGGTTATAGTAAAGCAGCGTTAAGTCTTAGACTTGAAAGCACGCCTAAGGGCTGACAGAGAATTTCGTTGCAGTTCAGCATAGCTTTAGTTTGATCGACATCGAATTGGAGTGAAAATGCTACAACCTTTTGGCAAAAAACACGGTTTTCAATAATTATTGACTCGATATCCTCACTTCTATAAGGGCGTTGACGATAGTGAATATTAACAACAATTGGAAAATGAGAATCAGTTTATTCACATCGTCCCACTATATTGTGTGATTTTGAAATATATTTATTCTCAGCATAAGATATAACATTTTACCATTGTGCTTCAGAGAAAGATTATAGAAACTATTAAAGTAATAAATTTTTTTTTATTTCTATGAAAACCAGTATTACGGCAATACTGATTTGTGGCAGGGTCTCAGTGCTCCTGTTTAAGCGGAATATTTCAGGCGGTTTGAATGCTAGAAATTCTAAATCTGGAATATAGTACAAACTTTTTTAAATCTCATCCTGTATATAGTTCTTCAAATTCAAAGGCCTGAAAATTGTTTTTACCACTGACCTATTAAAAGTAAGTTTTCTTATATAAGTGTGACCGCCGAATCGCACTTCAACATATTAATTCCTCTCAAGTAACTTGGAAAAGTTAGTTATGAGAGGTTTCAAAGCGAAAACAGCCACTGACGAAGCACACACGGTGTTTGTTTTAGGAAGAGTGCATGTGAATCCTCATATGTCTATCAAAATGATAGAAGACGAAAGTAATATTGCTCGAGCTTCTATATAATGTATATTAAAATCTCAATTTCAAGCATATTCATACATCAACGACTAGAACCGGGAGATCATGACAGTTTCGGTGAAAGCCTCAAGTCTGCCATAAAGATGTCACCTATAATGGTTGGTAAAACGTCTACACTATGACGCTGAATCCATCCAAAAGCCAAGAATTTTCAATGAGACGTAAGTTCTTGCGTGGTTAGACGTGGAGCGCGAGGAAGAAATAGTAAATAACATTACGGTTTGACGAATTCCGCTCCCATAACAACGGAACTGTAAATCATCACAATTGATAGTAACGGTTTCGTGAAAATTCTCACTGGCTCAGAGAGGCGGATTTTCAGCAAATTTACTCGCATGAAACTTTTCTTGAAAGATGGATAATTGAGTGTAATATGGCCAGCTCGTGTAATATGGCCATCTTCGACAGAATACCCATTGATTCCGTTTAATGGAGTATTTTGGAAAATTGAGCATATTCAACGCCCATGTAGAAGATTTAAAAATCAGAATTAAAAATGAATGAAGACCGTTTAACGTTTGAGTATTACGAACCGTAGCGACACGAGAACTACTCCGTCTACTATAATGTACTGACAATATTGAAATTTCTGTTAATAGTAACTAGTTCTTATTGAGGTTATATTGTTATGAATAATAGAATATAATTATTTTAAATATACATGACCACCTTGTCCAAATACACACGAGTGTGTTTAGTTGTTACTTCGATATTAAAAACTGACTTTTAATACATCGTACGAAAGAGAATTCTTCTCAGCCTTCGAATTTGTGAAAATATGTAGACTGGCATTTGAAATAAAACTATAGTTACTTCTGATGTAACCGGAATGTATGGTTGAAAGATGGCATAGGGAAGATTTTCTGGTACATGTACTATATAGAAAATTCAGTTAAGCTATTGCATATAGCTTTTATCACGGGCTTTGAGCGCGGCGACCGAATCAAGAAATTCCGTAACGAAAAATAATGTAAGACCTAAACACCTAACATGTGTCAAATTAATTGATTAATTTCAAGTTTCTAAAAGTGAGAAATTTCGCTATTTTATACGAATGTTATAACACTCTAGCGCTTTAGACTCCGGGATTTTCACGTGGCCTATCGAAATTAGAAGGTTCGAATTATCTAAAAACATAATTGCATGAACTCCAGACGTCCTATGTAATTAGCTACGAACGAAATCATTTTGTCATATGCCTCTAGGAGCTCGCTACGCGTCAGTTACAGTTTATACGTTAGACGCGCGTAGCAGAGACCTGAGAGTACCTGGTTCTATTAAGCTATTGCATATATTGCATATAGCTTTTATCGCGGGCTTTGAGCGCGACGACCGAATCAAGAAATTCCGTAACGAAAAATAACAGGAACTCGTTTATGTTGCGCTGTCTCGGGTGACTAATATTGAAAAATTGTATATCACGACAAAAAACGATAATTCTACATTCAAGTTTTATAATTATCGAAGGCTGCATCTTTGTTGCAAGCATTCAAAAGACTGCCTTTAAATAGTGTTCAGACGACAGCTCAAAGTGTCTTAGATTTCATTAGTAATAGAAATGGCATTTCAATAATGACTTTCAATTGCCAAAGTCTAAATAGTCACAAATACGATTCACAAGATTCAGTTACGAGACAAACAAATGTGTTACTTCTTACCGAAACTTGCATGGCGCATGATAATCCGATTGAAATACCTAATTTCAATTGTATTGTTCAATTCAAACGAGACACTGTTCCAGAAGGTGGGGTAGCTATTTACCAAAATAATAATAATGTAACTAATATTATGACTCCGAATATTGAAATAAATATTAAACACGTTAACGATGTTAATGTTAGGCGCTCATTTGTTGGAGATATTTGTGCGTGCTCATGCAAACTTAGAAATGGCCTACACATAGTCATGGTAGTAGCAATTTACATTTCTCCGAATCCAAAATTGGACGAGGTAGAGCATTTTATTCATCGTACTTTACTGGAGTACACTGACGAAGGGTCGAAAATACTTGGTAAAAATGGTTACAAATTTCCACTTATCTTGGCTGGCGATTTCAAGATCAACTTCGCTGATGAAAAATCAGAGCGGTTGACAACTTTTCTTTCGGAAAAATTGAATTTGAAAATGAATAATGATCCACAAGAATCCACAACAAAATATGGGACCACCATTGACGCGGTATTTTCCAGATATTTAGAGGATATCAAGTCTCAAACTTATGTCTCTTATTACAGTTATTCAGTTACCATAAACCTATAGTTTCAATGATAACAAATTCCTGAGTAACCTACATGTATTGTAAGATAATAAAAATATTTTAAATGATATTAACTTCTCATTTATTCAATAAAAGAAAAAAAATTGTTTTCTTATCGGTCACCACGCTCAAAAAGTGTAACTTGAATTAATATCAAAGAAAAAACTTGAATTAACATATCAAAGAAAAAAAAATACTGCATAAATTAAAAAAAATAAATAATTATAATTGCATAAGTTGAGAAAAAATGCTATGCAATAGCTTTACCGCGGCAGTCCCCGAGTGCCACACGTATTTTTTTTTAATTCTCATAATCCTATTTGCAATTTACTACATAACAAGAAAAAATTTCTTATAATGTGAATCCACTTATAATACTTGATAATGAGGAAGTCATAAGCCTCGAAACATGTAGTGAATATCCGCAAGTAGGATTGTAAGAACTAAGAGTTATAATTTTCAATTATTATCAAAATGAACTCGTATATGGGTAATAACAATTTACTTGTACTATATTCCAAATTTCGAATTTCTAGAGTTCAAACCAGATGAGATATTATACTGAAACACGAGGCATTGAGACACCCGATATAATTAAAGGAAAATTAATTGAAGGTGATGATTGAATGAATAATTATACATATATTGCTTTGTTAACAAAAAACTGTATTTATTTCGTTAAATATCAGTTCATTTATTAGATAAACATTGATTGTAATTTCTTTATTAATAAGTTATTTTTCAAAACCTTTAATCATTTAAGGTAGTTGTCGTGAAAAACGCGTACAGTCAGAAAATTCTGAATTTTTGTATATTTGATAAGGACATGATAATACAATTACTATTAAAATTTGAAGTCAATTGACCGTTTCTAACTCAAGATTCACTTAATTAAAAATCGGTCCATTAACATGGAGAGTATAGGCACTACATAGAGTTTGTACCAGTTTATCAGTTTTTATAAGAAACTAACTGTCAGAAATTTTTAAAAAACTAACAGTCACTTAATGTTTGTATTCTGAATTGAAAAAAAAAAAATATTGACCGTCTCATTGTCAAGAAATATTAATTTCAAGTTCAACAATTTATGAGAAAGTATACGTACTAGCGAGTACGTCTCCATGGGTACAGTCTTACACAAAAATTATAGCACATTCTGCTACAAGCTCGTGTGCTCTCTGACCGCGCGCATGATACAAGACTTTCTTACAATATTGTACCACGACAACTACCTCAACAAATAAAGCTTGGTTTCATTGTTAAAATGGATTATCACAAAGTAACGAAAACTCAATTCATATATTATTTATCAAGACATTTTTTCCAAAATCATTTTGGATTTGAATATTTGGTTTACTTATAGTGTTTGATCCAGCTTATTTTGATCTGATAATATATCTGGAAAAATTCTAGAACTGAATATAGTTGGAACATCAAAGTGAAATTAGCTTGGTTCATTTGGGTTGGATATTTTTTCTAAAACAAAATCTACTCTACGAGTGTGAATCGACATAATGTAAGAGTATGGCGTTTGAAACATATAAATAGTATGAACTATATTAGCAATTAAATTGTACAGTGGTAAATGTAAATTTAAATTTGTGTTTTATTTCTCTATTGCTAATTTTTTAAATGATATTACTTTATACTAGAAGAACTGTATTTGTTCGTTTGCTATCCGTGTTATGTTCCGTAATTGAACACATTATGATTCTTCAACAATTGCCATCATGTTGAGATATCACAGGTGTTTCGATATCTACTTGATTTCCTGTTTGCTAAGTGATACTTTCTTTTAATTTTGGTAAAAGTGATGAACTGAAAATAGCTCCAGTTTCAATGTCCGAAAAAAGCATTCGATTGTGGGTGCTATTGTCCTTAGTGAACTTAAATTCATTTCAATGTTCATATTTATATGTGAATCCACCTATTTTTCGAATTTGTTTTATTCCACGCAATAACATATTCTTTAAAGTTGATGATACATTTAATTGCCATACTAGGATCCTGTTAGTTAAAGTGATTTTCTCTCTAGTAATAAATAGTTTGCACAATCCCACCAGCAATCCAATTGTTAAGCTTTACTTCTCAAAATTGTATGCACAAATTATTTCATTACATTTTTAATGATACGTATCATTTTATTCAAATGTGTCTCCCATGCTGTGACCAACAATATTATAAACAAAAATTGAAAACTCAAAATAAATAAAGGCGTCCATGTCCCTCAACAAGGCGACATTTTAATGGGATATCCCGAACAACTCCGACGTATATCTCTACACCTTAATTCCTATTAACTTTATGCCATCCTCCATCGTAGACCATTCTAGACAGGAGTGCCCAGAAATGCTCGATTGAATGAGTCTAGGGTGGGCTAGGGGCTTATCGTTTATTGGTATGAATGGTATGTTTTGCTCTCTTAACAAACAGTTTTGAGTGTCTCGTGCGTAATGACATGATGCTAAGTGTAGCCAAACGTTACATTGGCTTCAGCATGGTACTGAATAAAATCAGACACTTTGGTCAGACAGTATTGAACATATCGCTGACTATCTAGTGTTTCAGCCCTTACTCATCCCACATGAAGCCTGGATACCCATGGAGTGGCAATCGCATACCAAACCAATATTTTAATAAATTCTATCATTTCATCCTTTACTACGTGATACGAAAATTTATCGATACTGTAAAACTGAATATTACTATGTTATTATCACTTTTATTGGTAACTTCCGTTATTACTTCATCTTCAAACGGTATTCAAATACAATTACATAACTTCAACTATAAGTAATCATCGGTAGGTAACAAAGGATTGTCTCAAGGGATTATTATTATAGGATTACATGATTGGTTATTACATTCTAATAATGATTCAATAATAAAAACAAAACAAAGACAATGGATAAATACGAAGTTTTTGAGCTGTGATGTCAGGAATACGATTTCTTTTTTATACGCCAAGCAGGACGCTCATTTTCTATTAGATTTGATGAACATAAAACATGACTTTCCTAAAGGAGATCAATATCTAAAGATCATTTTTTCTATATTGATCATTCCTGAAATAAACAGTTTACATATTATACATTGAGGTAATAAAGGCTCGAAATTAAACTTTCTGGAATCTTGTGGAAATTTATAAACACAGTACAATACTCTACTTCTCGATGATCAAACAAACCTAATTTATTATTATTATACAATGTATTATATTACGAATTATTGCCATGATTAGCTTCTATATTCTGCTATTACCATCCGAATCATCATTATTAGAATGTAAGAAGTCACCATGTGATCCTATAGTAATGAACCTCTAGGTTCAAAAATGACCTATCACAGTTATCTTTTGCTACCTAGCGATGAGCATTTATATTTCAAATTATGCATTTTAATTGTATTTGAATAGCGTCTGAAGATGGGTTATTAACGTTGAATTTCAAGTAACGGAAGTTACAAACAAAAGTGATATCAACATAGTATTGTTTATTTTTACAATATCTATCATCAACCAATCAAAGCTGGGATGGACAATTCCGGAGCACTTAGACCGCTTGATTGGGTCCATTGTGTGCCCCTTGACACAAGAATCAGTCCAGCATGCCTAAGGCAGTGCCGAAGGTTATGATTTTACATGGACTGATGTCTCTTATTGCTTCAAGCGACATACGTGTGCTGCCGAGGTGTTGTAGCCTAAGAGAAACCACTGCTGGACATTCTGCTAGGATGTGAGAAGCAGTTTCATCCGCCTCTCCACATCTACTATAACCTGAGTCTTCAACAATGACCATTGTTTGTAGATGTTTATTCAGATGACAGTGTCCTGTGAGGAGTCCTGTAACCAGTTTTAAGCCTTTCCTGCCACAGAGAGTAGTTAGAGAGTTTAGGCGAGAACACCCTGATGTGAAGCTTCGCCTGCCTCATGCAGGGGGAACCACGCCAGACCGAGAGCCACTGTCTATCCAGTAGCTCCTTGAGGGCGTGGAGCCTGGTGGTCGATAAAATTCCGATACTATTTCTACAATATGGACAATATTCAAATATTTTATTCCTCAATTTACTTTACACCAATAAATAACCATTATGCTTGTATAAAATCTGTTCTATAACCGTCGCTTCAAAGCAAACAGCCTACCATCGCTGGCGCGGGAACCGATGTCTAAAGACTAGAACAGATTATGTTGAAGCCAGAAATATCTACGATCACACAATAAACGCTTCGGCATATAATGCAAAAATGAGATGAAAGCTTGTCGAATGCCCGAATGGCTTCCGTTCATTTTGGACTCATGCGAAAGCAATTAGTCGAAATTTTCCTTCCAGTTCATTCCCATCCCCTAACCAAAGATGATGGCACACTGGCTTCTTCACCGGAAGAAAAAGCCAACCATTTGCTGGAATGTTTGTGGCAATTTCCACTTTGGATTCACAAGGGAAGGACCCTTGGAATTAAGCGCATTCTGTTTGATCTCAATACCAAATAGGCTGTGGGACCACACGGAATTTCACCTGTCGTTCTCAAGGATTGTACGCCAGAATTAACACCAGTTGTCTTCAGGTTGTAAACTTGGTGTGTTTGCTTCCAGCTGAAAAATATCTAGAGTCCAACCAATTTAAAAAAATGGAAAGAAGACCCTTCCTATTAGCTACAGGCTCATTGCCCTGTTATCTGTGATCTTTGAAGTGATGGAGGAAGCAATCAAAATCGACAGGAGAAATGGAGATCTGATAACCTAGTAGAGTTTAAAGCAACCAAAACTCTCGTTTCTCTCACAATCCCTAATATGATGATTCGATGATGTCAGGTACAATTATTCCTATGAAGTCTCAGTCATGCTCAGGATCACCACCAATAGCACCCTCTCATTTGATAATCATGTGAGGTCCATTGCGAAAACCATTACCCAAAATCTGGGTTTTCTATTCCGTGCCAAGAGTTACTTCACATCCCAGCAGCTTCTCATAATCTACAAAGTTCAGATTAGACCTATCGTGAAGTATTGTTACATGCTTTAAGTTCGGCTAACAAATATAAGCTAAAGCTCTTGGATTATATCCAGAAGAGAGCTATTCGTCTGAATGATGATGTCACACTTACGAATTCATTGACCTCTCTAGAACATCGAAGAAATATGAGCGATCTCTCTCTTCACCATAGATATTTTCATGGTCAGTGTCATCAGAAATCTCGCCTGTTACTCCACCACAAGAGATTCCAGGTAGGCGGACTGGACGAGCTCAAGCTAGTAGTCACCCCTTCAGTGTCAAGCTCGAGAACTGCCAAACTTCTTACTACCATACTTAATTTTTCTATCGAACGGCGAAGTTGTGGTCCTCTGTGCGTAAGAGGTCTTTTCTCATGCATATAACCTCCAAACCTTCAAGGAAAAGTGGAATGCGTATCTCCTCACCAACATTCCACTGCTGGCTCACACGATGTTCTGTGAACATTATAGGTTTTTTTTTCTCGTGTAGTCCAAGTATAAAGAAAAAAATCTTTTGTACCGTCTTGTATATTGCTGCAGATCAAATACATTATTCTATTCACACATCAGGCAGATTTATATGTTTTATGACGTTATGAGAATATTAGTTCAAAAGTCGATGTATTTGAATGTAGCACTAGGGTCATGAAAAAAGTATTTGTATTCGATAACAACTTCTCTGTCTCCGTAAATATTATTTTGAAATAAACAAATTTCATGTCATAATATGATATCAAAAACTCATTTTACCTAGTGGATAATATCATAAATACAGAAATAAATTTAAATAGTAAACTCGTGTCATTCGATGATGAAAATCTTTTTCCAATTATCCCAGTGCAATTCACTATCAATTGGAAGACTTCTAATTACGAATACTACTTTACTTCCAGTACGACAGGTAATGTTAAGCCGAATCTCACTTTGCATAGATCAAAACTAATTTACGTTTAATGATAAATTCTACAAACAGACCTCTGGGCATCATCATCCCCATTACTAGCCGGAATATTCATGAATCACTTAGAAAATCAAATATTCCTCTCAAAATTTAAATATATGTTTGTCTACTAACACCATTATGTTGATGATGTGCCATTCTGTTTCACCGGAACAACACATAAACTACATTCACTCCTTCCTTACATAAATGGATATAATCCATACAGGATGTTCCATCTCAGACGAGCCACCCCGTATATTTCTTATCCCATAGTGAGTGGAAAAATCTCCCGAAACACGTCGAATGATTTTGTTTGAGGGACATCTTTTGACGTATATTTGAGGTTTGAACGAGCGACCCCCTAATAGGGGGCGCTTCAACCTCTCAAAATTGAATAGGGGAGAGGGGTTGAGTGATATGTCATTTGAAAGGTCTTGGAAGCCTCTTTACAACGGTGTATGAAAAACGTAAATTTGGTGAACTGTTTTCGCCAAAAATTAATTTTGTTGCTCAAATGCGCCACCTTGAATATTTTGGTTATTTGTACAATGTACAAGCTCATTTTTATTAAGCCTTTTTTACAAACTTAAACAATCTTCGAAAAATCACATTCGTAAAAAAATTGAATTGTGTTGTCATGCTTACAATGAAAAAAATTAAATCTGCCTGTTTAAATCAAATGTTCAAATTGTCCTCCATTGACTTCCATACAATGATACAATCTTCACTGAAAACCGTCTCTAACATGGTTCGGCATAATTGGAGTTATTTGACACTCATTTACAATTCGTTGGCGTAGTTCGTCCAAATTTTCAGGCTGAGTCACAAAAATCTTGGACTTGAGATGTCCCCACAAGAAGAAGTCCAGAGGGTTCAGGTCAGGAGATCGGGCAGGCCACTCCATAGGACCTCTTCTTCCAATCCAACGACCGGGGTATTGCAAATATACGGGGTGGCTCGTCTGAGATGGAACACCTTGTATATAGACTTCACTCTAGAATTAGATAACAACTACTCTCTGAACTGAATAAATTTCATTAAAAATGAACGTTAATTTTTTCTCTCAGATAGATCAATTCATGTGGGGGTTGTACGAGTAGCCTCCGGTACAACGGCTATCAATGCTGGTGTTCCACAGGGAACTGTCCTGGCACCAACTTTGTTTCTTCTCCATATAAATGATCTGCTGGAAGGGACAGATGGTCACTACTGTCCCGTTCACAGCTTTGCAGATGATTGTCCACTCCATACCGATTTCTCATCTGGAGCCCCTATACCATCCTATGAAGTCAGAGGAGTGAGACAGAGGCAGGCTGACACAATTAATGGAGATCTGGCAAAGATTTTGAAATGGGGATCTGATAATCCAGTAGGATTTAATTCAATCAAAATTCAAGCTTGCGTCTTCTCCAGGAAGGCGGGTCTCACAATCTCTGATATGGTACAACTATTACTATAAAGTCTTCCATATCCATGTTCGGGATCACCACTAACAGCACCGTCACATAGAACGATTATGTGAGGTCCATGACCGCTTCACAAAACCTTGGTTTTCTATTTCGTATCAAGAGCTTCTTTACATTCCAGGAGGTCCTCATAATCTACAAAGCACTAATTCGACCTGTCCTGGAGTACTCTTCACATGTTTGGAGCTCGCTTCCCAAACATATGCTGAAGCCCTTGAATTTTATACAGAAGAGAGCTGTTCGCTCGTTACGAAGTTCATTAACCTTGCTGGAACATTGTAGAAAGGTGGGAGATCTCTCCCTTTTCTATAGATACTTCCATGGTCGGTGTTCATCAGAAATCTCGCCTATTGTTCCTCTACGAGAGATTCAAGACAGGCGGACTAGACGAGCTCAAACTAGTCACCCCATCATTGTCAAGCTCGAGACCGGCTGAACTTCTTCCTACCAGACTTAATTTTTGTACCGAACAGCGAAGTTGTTGCAGGCTTCCCTCTCGTGTAGTCAAAGTATAAAAAAAGACGCAGGTTCCTATTTTTTCCAAGCCAACTCACACAGATACCACCATAAACACATCTTCAACTACATGAATTAGCAACATACCCTCTTATTCACAGATTAGTTAACTTTACATTGAACAAAAGAAATTTCAATCGTTAAAATCGTTAAAAGTGCTTAGTGAACAAAACAAATATCTCGGAGACCAAATGTCACATCGGAACCCGGCGTTTGAAAGGTTTCACAAGACTGCATTATTTAGTACAAGGCTTATCGCAATTGAATAAATATAACCGATATTGTACCGGATGTGTGTGTAGCCATAAATCCACCGATTTGAATTTTTCCCAACAAAACTTGGTTTAATGTAAAGAGTGAAGCCAAACTAGTTAGGTTCTAAATATGTTACTAGATTTTTAAATTATAACCATAGATATGGACAATTTAATGAACGTTTCATACTACTAAGCCGTCGCGCGTGATTATAAGGATATGGAGAATATAAAAGATTAAATATATACATACAATACAATGCAATGAGCACGCTGTTTTTTTTTAATAAGATATGATAATAGAAAGAATTTGGATTCAAAAACGATTCTGAAAAAATTCATTCTTCTTATGTTTATATCCATAATTAACGAATTTAATTATTTTAGTATTATCTTAAAATATTATTCGTGAAAAAAGGAAAACGATTTTGAATATTCCAAAACAGCGTGCTTTTTTTTATTAGATGCTACACATTTTTCTTTTTCACAAAAACTATATTCCAAAATAATATCAAAATAATTAAAAGCGATAATTATAAACATAAATCAAACCATAATTTTTTATTTTATGTTAACTCGTTATACCAAAAAAATTATTTATGCGACTTTTCACAAATATACACCAATGAATAAGACGTCATAAAGTTTTTTTCCAAACAATCAATTATAAAAAAATAACTACAATTGAACAAATTCGAAGTTTTAATATTAACATCATGTTACGATGTGTACTGAATAAGCTTATTTACGTGAACTAATACGAGGATGATATTCATCATCTGCAGCTGCTCGATAAGGAAAAAAAGCATAGCTCAGTGAAAAAGAAACAAGGCTATAGCTATATAATACCCACAGTAGACGAATTCCTCCACCTGAATTTTTTTAAAAATAATAAAAACAGCATACGCATTGCATCGTTTGTACTTCCCATATCGTGCGCAATAATCGTAATTGGTCTTGAACGACGTGTTTTACTAATATATATTACCAAGTTGAATTGCATAAGTTCATCTCAAATATTTATTGTTTTATACCCTTTTTTCTTATAATTTATCGAAATATAATGTGAAAGTGATCTTCAAACCCCAAAATAAATTGTCTTATATTTTGTTCAATACATATAACGAATAAGTTCAATAAACCTGGAATGTATAAAATTATGCTGTTCATAGTGTGATAACCTTCACATTGGTACGAGTAGATCAAGTCGTAATATATCTTTCCCATCATATTTTAGAAACAGGGCACACTTTTCTAAATTAAGAAGTAACAATTTCGCATCATAAAAGTGGAGGTTCTAAACTAAACACACTAGAAGCAGTAGGTATAAAAAATTGTGACAGCAAAATTTCAAATGATCAATTGAACTTGTACTACAGCATTGTTTTCGATGTCTTGATAACATAAAATACTCCACTTACTTACTTAATTATTTTATAACTTACATCGCTTTCCTCAACCCATAGTGCACATCATACTATTAATTGTAGAATTGTTCTATTTGTGGGTAACATTTATATTTATAACTTAGTTGATAAGTTGATTAGGTAATGACACTGTGTGACGAAACAATTGTCAGGAAATGAACTTAGCAATTCGTTTAAATTGAAATTTTTTGTTTTATTCCACTATTTAACATATTTATGTATCCATTCTGTCTGTAAACCTTACTGTTTAAGAGGAACTAATTGTAGAAGTGTATTATTAGATTAGATTCATTGAATTGAGTCAAAGTTAATTGAATTAACTTACATTTGCCTCTTCCAGATATTTGTTAACAAAGCATGAAAGCGCAATGAAGACTGAGTGGAGATGGCACGTATTTATTTCCGTGCAGTCACATAAATTTAAAAAAATCTATGCTCCTGTACAATATATTTCGGAATATAATGTGAAATTGCCAAGGATATACATCAGAAAGAATAAAAAAATCTAAAGGAGCATGTTCAGGTTTCAAACATTTCAAATTAGTTTTAATTATCCAAACATTTCAAATTAGTTTTAATTATCCAACACTCAGTGATGAAAACAGATTTATCATTTTCACCAACATCTCAATTACTAATCATAAGTAAATATAAGTGAAATAAGTATACTTATTTTAGTTATTTCGAAATAGCGAAATCGATATAGTTGTACCTTCTTTTGAGTTTCCACACAGTCTATTTATTTTCAGTTCCCTAATTTTTCATGACAATTCGTTGCTATTATACAAAATTCAGCTGTCTCCATGAAGATATTGTTCCATATAATTCTTCACTGATGAAATGTTAGATATTTAATGTTTCGAGCTGAGCTTCTGAAGTCAATATGTCTCCTATCATAAAGCTTATGTTTGATTTGATGCCTCTGAAGTTATTTAGGGCTTACGCCTTGAGAGGAAACACCACTCACATCTTTTCTGGTACACTCTCAGTGAAACGTGTGAACATCTCATGCTTCTATAGTTTTCGACTGAGCCAGTCACATTGTATTAAACAAGATTAATTTCAGGGAAAAGATAAAGACGTAGAGCTTTGTGTCGTATTCGATGAAGAAACATTTGAATATGAATGATTTTATTTTGTTTAATAGTTTGTGCTGAAATTCATTACTTATGGAAGTTTGACTACTGAAAATGACGTTTTGAATGAATAAAATTCCTATTAATATACCAGGTGATCCATTTTGAATATTCACAAACATACATCGGACGGGAAAATGTTTCGAACAAAAGTTTCTTGGTTTCAAGGGCTTCATCGGATCCTGTCAAAGTAGTAGCAGAACTTCAACAGTCGATAGAAAATTTTATTTTGAGAAAAAAGTTCCTATTAACATACATGCACAGACGCTTAGTTTTTGAGATAAGGGTGTTGAAATTGAAAAAAAATTTTCGTTTTTTGCAAATATCTCCGGAACCGTTTATTGTACAAAAGACAGCTTTTGTGAGCGTTTTCTACTCACAGAAAGCTATGTATTTTTTTTTTACTCATAATTGGTGAAGATTTTGAAGGGGTAGGGAGTGTTTTTCTCCCCAATTTCTACGCCACTAGAAAATGTACGGTTTTGAGACAACCATTCAAACCACCAATGTTTTCTACACAAAAAAGGTACTCCTAGTCATAAGCTCTAAAGTAGACCGTTTTCGAGAAAAATCAACTTCTATTTTGAAAAACATGGTCAATTCTTACTAATTGAACAAAATTTATTCAAACGTTAGAACAAGTAACAAAACCAAAAAATTGACCATGTTTTTCAACATAAAAGTTGATTTTTCTCGAAAACGGTCAACTTTAGAGCTTATCTAAGTATCCTTTTTATGTAGAAAACATTGGGGGTTCAAACGGTTGTCTCAAAACTGTACTTTTTCCAGTGACGTAGAAGTTGGGGAGAAAAACACCCGCTACCCCTTCAAAATCTTCACCAATTATGACTAAAAAAAAATTTTTTATCTCACAGAACATAGCTTACTATGAGTAGAAAATGCTCACAAAAGCTGTTTTCTGTACAATAAACGGTTCTGGAGATATTCGCAAAAAAATATTTTTTTTTTCAATTTCAATCTCAAAAACTAAGCGTCTGTGCATATATGTTAATAGGAACGTTCCTTCTCAAAATAAAATTTTCTATCGACTGTTGAAGTTCTGCTACTAAAACCTGGGACAGCCTGTATAGAAAAACCCATTCTGTTCAAACTAAGTTTTAGTGTTCTTTGGATTCTAAAACTCCTAGAAATGCAATTGAAGTTTTCATTTCTTCAACATTGCTTTGATCTTAGAAATAGTTTGCAACAGCTTGAATTTTGGCTGTGCTGAATAATGGTTGAGAGTTTCTCATCGATCATATAGCTATGGGGTTAATTAGGCAAGAGCAGAAGGGACGAAAACGATTTTTTCTTCAAATAATTCGTTAACAGTGAACTTTTCGAAAAATTATTTCACTAAATGTACCTGAGCCATTTGTGAAAGTAACTTTAATAAAAACAGGAACATGACATTCTGAGCGATAAGAAACATTTAAGACATCTAACTGGACATACACGATCCCAATATTCAATCAATTGCAAACTATCATAAGTTAAAAGCGACAAAACCTCACCATAGAGAACCCCTTACAGTTTTTTAACATTAGAATGTAGATGTACGTGATACGTTTAAATGTACGTTTCGAAAACATGAAGAACATGATACTATATTATTGCTTTATAACGTACTATGCAGTCACAGCTTCTAAACCAATATCTACATCAAATGTAATAAGGAACGTTGTACCTATTCAACTTCATTACTAACCTTACAATATGATTCCTTGGAATTGAATAATAGTGAAACATCACAGGTATTATTATCGACTGCTATACATCTCGGTACGCATTCTGCAGTTGAATTCTGGTCCTCCGTATCATTTATCAATTTTAAAACACCAAATTACTCCGGAATAAAATTGAAGTCACACATCCAAGGCAAATTATAATCAACCGTTTTGTACCTGTCAACAATTGATTATGATTATGTCTATGTATTCCTAGAAATACGAAGCTCGCCTATCGATTCATTATAAGGGGCATGTCTTCATATTCATCCGTTGTTGAAAATTTAATCTCATATTTATTGAATTCCAAATCTCCATCGCGATTTTAAGGGCACCGTCGATTCCTACATCGATGAATTCAAACGGAAAGTAATTTGCTTTTGTTCAGTGCTACAACTAATGTACTTGTTGAAATATTATAATCATCCTACTATACAAATATTTCTGGAAATCGTGCATTGATTTGAACATGTTGATCATCGTGTATTTTGAATATTGGTTTTAATAAACAATAACGCTCACTGTAATTAACATCACAATAAGAAAAATGATATGGATTATTAATATCGACTCTATGGAAAGTTGGTTGGTTTCCATATCTTCCTCTAGATCTTTCAGGTGTACCAATAAGTTAATTGACTTAGTAAAATCTCGATGAGAGTGGAACTTTTTTGGTGATGCTTCAAAAAATTAAAAAATTTTTGTAAAAAAATGTTCACTGTCCAATTTTTGTCTTACAGTCTTATGTCGTTCATATCGTTACTTGTCAAAGTTTATTTTGTTCCATTTAAATTTTTTTCCCTTAATTATATTGGAAGCATTCCCAAAAAAGATTCCCCTTCAACGTCTGTACTGACGCATTTTTTATCATTATCAACTCTCTTAGGTTGGCGAGGGCTTGGTAGGTGTTCAGCACGTGTTCTGTCATCTCATACTCCTCTTCGCATGCCCTACACAGTGGGTCATCCAGTACGTCCAGTGTTAATGTGTTTTCTTGGTTGACAATGACCCGTAGCTCAGGTTTTTGCGACCATTGTCTCAAGTAAAATTCCGCTGTTTTTGGACAAGGCGTTTCGTTTTTTAGAATGACATTAATGATACGAATGAAATAATTATTAGACTCTGAGATTCATCTTTTATTTCCAATGATTGAAATGTTCGTATTAAATACCAATATAAGAGCAAATACGAGTAGATTCGAATCTACCATTATATAACTTTTGGTTATAAGCTTTTCTATCATGATTTCAATACTCCAAACATTATAATTTGGAACGTTGAAAGTTACTGTTCTGAAAATTATTTGAAATAATTCATCATATTTAAGAAACCATTTTCAGAGTAAACCCTCTTGAAGTATTTAAACAAACAGTAGAGAGAGGCAAATTAACTCCTTTGTTCGGAAAAGTCAGGTGCCGTGAATCCTCGCTCTCATGGTTATGAGATCCTGCTTTTGTCAGAAAATTTAGGTACTGTATTGTTATTCAAAGAACGACCACTAAAAAGCTAAGGTAATCTCAATTCATTATTTCAAGAATCTTCAATGATAAACTAAGTTAAATCACTTGGTATATCCATATCATATACATAATGAAGTTTATTCATTATTTCTTCAGTCAGCTGAATGCTACTGGAGCTGTGAATAATCCTTCATATTCTGTAACGCAATCCAATATTTTTCGAGTCTTAATATTTCATAAAAAATACGAGTAGAATAAGGTATTATTCAAATTATTCAGTTTCAAAGATAGTTCGTGTTATAGGCCGATTTTGTTCCTTAATCGGATTGAAATGAATGATCTATTCTTCATTTTATACAAATTAGATCTGAAATTGAGACGTCCAAAATGGAACCCATTCGTGTCTAAGCTATTTTCCTTCGAATCTCCTATTGTAGTAGTTTAGTTCAATGTTAACTATGTTGAATTCAAATATATATTGTTATGTTTTATTATCACTTACATACCGGGTGTCGCCGTAATTTTTAGCAACATACTAATATTCTATGATACAGAGGGAGGAATTTCATATATTTAAGGTCATAGCCATCAACAATGGGTTTTAATCTGGAATTAATCCAAATTGTCTTATAGAAAGAAGAAGAAATTAACTCACTCAAGTATTTATCCCTTTACAAAAACTTCTGATAACATATTTTGGATCTATAAGTGTGATTCCCTCCAAACATAATCTAAAAGTTAGCATCAAACCACAACATAAATTGCCTCATA
Organism: Endomychus coccineus; assembly: GCA_958510875.1. Classification (NCBI taxonomy): domain Eukaryota; kingdom Metazoa; phylum Arthropoda; class Insecta; order Coleoptera; family Endomychidae; genus Endomychus; species Endomychus coccineus. The sequence goes on from OY294067.1 coordinate 99,693,547, forward strand.
TTTTGTTCACAATTAAACATGAAATGACCAAGCTTAATAAACCTGCAGATTATAAATAAACCTGTTCAGAGTGTGATAACTTTAAAATTGGTCGATCAAGTCTTAATCTAGAAAGAATTTCGATCTTTCAGACTATATAAAACAGATAAAAACAGATTTATCTTTCTATAATCGTATTTTAGGAACAAGACATACCTTTCTTCCTAAACTTAGATGAAGTTGAAATATTTAATACTGTTTTAAATGAATACTAATTCGACATCATGATATGGATAATTTACAATTATCTGTACTCTGAGATGAATCCTGAAATCTCTCGAAGGATAATAAATTTTAATTGAATATTTATAAACTATCCGCTTGTTTGTTCACGATAAATGGAAACTTATTGCATATCCAGTGATAGGAAAGTGCATTGTCCTGTATGTAATATTACATACAGGATATCCGAAATTTATGAGCAAAATAATCAGAGGGGGATTCTACTTGACAAATTGAGTTCCTATACCAATTTTCCGAGAACTAAGAGATATGGGATTTCAAATTTGTTTTTTTTTTAATCAATTTTTCTAATTGTATACCAATTCATTTTCTTAAGATTTATTACACTCGTCAATTATATTTTTTTGTATTCTTGATTGAAATATCATGTGAATCTCTCGTAAACTGGCCCATACTGCCCTTGACCTCCGAATAATGACGTGATGTTTGTTCTTCTGTAATGAATGAATTGATCCCTCTTAGGAGATTTCAAAGAACGTTGAAGTTCCTCTTTTCATTCGATAACCTCACAATTGATAATAATTTTCTGCCTCAACTACCAAGGCTATTTAGTTGGGCAGTTATAAAAGAGCTTAGGGATAACTTCTGAAGAAGAAATTTTTTGAGTTTGAATTAGGCTACAAACTCATTTTGGGAAGCGTGTTCTTCCCCTAGGTGAAAATTTCATGACACCAAGATGCCTAAACAATTAATCAGACGAGAAGACTTGCAGAAGTGTCCGGAGGCTATAATGTTAAAAAAAGCGAGGGACGTCAGTGATTGATTGATTAAAGTTCATTAATTGAGTGATTGAGATTGTTTTCAGTTTGTTCAAATAAGTTTTCTCCTATTAGTAATTCCATTTTCACATTGCATGATACTTATTCGGTGTCCTTGAATAAGTATCATGCCAACAGAGAAAAAAATGCACATCTAACCATATACATAATATGCATAGTTTTTGACCACTACCCCCTTTCTAATCCCTTTGAGCAGACAAGTACCAATTTTGATAAAGTTCTACACACTTAACTTTCAAAATAAGAGTAAAGCTTAGATCAGATTCACAATTTCAGCTAGTAATACAGTAAAGGTAGGTATGTAATAGTATATTGTCAATTCAAATAAGCTTCCAATGCAATGACAAGAGTATAATTTAACGTCTTTCCAAACGTTTATCTTTTATCAATTGATCACAGCTTTTTGAAAGGCTTTTCAGGAAATACAGCTGACTATTTTTGGATTTTTCTCAAATTGCCAGTTCTCTGAATTCCAAAAATGATGTGTATTGTTTGTTAATGTATATTCGTCGAATTATTAGCCAGGCAAATAGTTGTTTAAACGGCAGAATATATCCAGGAATATATTTAGATTCTTTCTAGTAAAATCAAATTTTAATTAAACATTGGTACAATGTTTACGAATCATCATTAAAGTTCATTCGGCTTTGTTAATATACCCATGAGACTTCCAACATTAAACTTTCTTTTTTTTTACTTTCATTTTGACTATAGAAGAGGGAAACCTATAATGTTCGCAGAACATTATTTGAGCCATCGATGATATGTTGGGAGAAGAGATTATAATTTTTTTTTGAAAGTTTTTTCAACTTCTCAGTTCGATAGAAAAATTGATTCTGGTAGAGAGAAGTTCGACAGTGAAGACAGTCTGCGCTCGTCTAGCCTGCCTGTCTTGATTTGTTCGTGATGGAATAACTTACGAAGTTTCCGATGATTACCGGAACATTGAAATATCTATAGAAAAGGCAAAGATCGCTCATCATTCTATCATGTTATTATTAGAGAGGTCAATGAATTCGTAAGTGTGACATCTACGGTTGGTGGTGTCTGGTTAGATGAGAAGCTCTCTTCTGAATATGATTCAAAAGCTCCAGCTTATGTTCAGAAGATGAACTCCAAACATGTGAAGTGTACTCCAGCACAAGTCTCAGCTTAGCAGACGATGAGGAGCTGCTGGGGTGTAATGTAGTTCTTGGCACGGAATAGAAAACCAAGTTTCTGAGAAGCAGTTTTCGCAACGAACCTCACATGTTCGTCACATGAGAGGGTACTGTTGGTGGTGATACCGAGCATAGACATTGAGGACTTCATAGGAATAGTTGTATTTACCTCATAAACAAGACTTGTGGGATCCGACTCTCTGGATAAAATGCAAATGCAAAATGCATTGAACTCTACAGATCCACATTTCAAAATTCTTTTGAGATCTTCATTTATTGCACCGTACTGCCTCTGTCTCGCAAATCTCGCTCCATTGGATGATGCAGGGGCTCTAGAAGGGTACCTGAAAAAAAACTCGGTAGCAACAAAGGTAGAGCAGGAAACCATTTGCCGGAAGCTTCCCAAAAAGATTTTGGTGTCAGACTCGGTCAAATATTTTGAAGATATTCAATGCTAGAGCTAGGGATTCCTCACATATTCCGATTGACGTAAACGAGCAGGTCTCTTGTTGATCTCTGGTGACGAAAATCATATTGTCGGTCGTTCACGATTAAGAGCTTTCGAGATATTGGATGAGTTTAATATTGACTGCTTCCTCCGATACTTTGGAGATCACAGTAATGGGGTTCATAATTATTAGGAATGGACTTCTTTCTTATCTTGGAATTGGTTGGACTCTAGCTGTCAACCAGCTGTAAACAACCTGTAAAAACTGATGCTAAGTCTAGGGAATATTTCTTGGGAACTATAGGCGGAATTTCTTATGGCCCCAAATTCTTCTTGACATCCGAACCAAGCAGAATATGCCTAATTGTTCGCTGACGAAAGATTATTCCAAGAATGATGTTATCGATGGTGGCGATATTATGAGGGTCCTTCCCTTGTAGACTCGAAGTGGAATTGGGGTTATTTGAAAAGTTATCAAAAAATGGTGAATAAAAGAGTTCTATATTATTTCTCAATAATCAGAATTTTTTGTCAAGATTGGAAAAGATTTCCGTTAAATGTCAAATTTTCTCATGTTGTCAATTTTTTTAAATCAAACGTTCTGAATATTATCTCATATGAAGAGAATGGAGAGATTTTTCTTGGATTATGAAAATATATACCTATTTTAAAAACATAAGCGTCCAAATATCGAAAAAAAATTCAGCTAATGTATTCTAAAACGTAGCTAGTTGTTTAGCTATCAAATATAAGTTTTGTCGCGATGAATCGGTGAACAATTGGCTATTCTGAATATCGGAGGAAGTTTTCAGATAGAACGGCTCGTATGACAATATTGAATAGGTACAGTAAAACAATCAAGTGAAAGAAAAACACCTCAGCAAAAAGTAACAAACGATGAACGTGTATTTTGTTTTCGTCAATACAGCCACCTTGGTTTAAAATACATACTTGAACATTTCTCATATATTTTAAGACTTTGATTTTCTGGGATACGCTTTTTCCTAAATCTTGAATGGTTGTGGGTCCATTATGATAAACTTTGTTTTTCAGGTCACCCCACAAAAATATGTCCTGTGGTGATAGGTCAGGACTATTTGCTGACCATCTCACTTATACGTCTCCCTATCCAAAACGGATACATATTATTTAAATAGTTGTTCACTTACACATCATTATGGCAAGGGGTACCATATTCATGCCATATTATATTGCTATATTCATTGACAGGTAGTCAATATCCTTCGATTTCATTATGTAAGAATTCATAATATTTTTGTCCTGTTAGATTTCCATTGAAAAATTTCGATCATGATTATGAAGAAGACCCCACCAAACATATGGGGATCTCCATCTGAATAGCGCGCGGATTTTCTCGTCACCAAAATTGGTTGTTTATTTCAATTGAACATTCCATTTTATACCAATTTATTCATAAGATTCGACAAAAAAACAAGAATGCCGGGTCTTGTCATTCCCGATAATCTGTTGAGCGTGGTTAACTATGTTTTAGTGCGCATTAACTTATATTTTTGAAATATTTGAATGCTTATATTTTGAAAACGAGTTCATGAAATATGTTTCAGAACTGAGAAAAAAGTCCTTTCCACATTTGAAGAAATTAGCAACATCTCATAATTTGACATTTGCCGGAATAATTTTCCAATTTTGATAGAAAACTCTGATGATTCAGGAAAAAATTAGAACTTTAGTATTTATAATACTTTGATTACTTGATAACTATATGGAAAAACCCGTACGTGAAACGTAACTGGAAAAAACGAGAACATCGAAATAGAATGAAAAAAGAGAAGGATTTAATTAATTTCCTTGTTTCCATAGCATTAATATCGTCATAGCATTTTTCAATTCAGGAATAAGAACTTAATATATCAATAATAAATTATAAAGAGTTTACTCTGATGATGTCTACTTGGTAGCCGAAAGGTCCTCAGTACTTTGATAGTATTTATAGTGGATAAGGGTGATTATTTCTTATCAATAATATCAACATATCAGATTCATGACATAATAACAGTGGTTGCAGAATTAATAAATTATTAACTATATGTGTTATTGTTACAGATGTGGAAAAATGAATGTAACATCACCAAAATCATCGTTAGCAAAGTTAGGTTTTCACCCTCGTCAAAAAACGCTCAAAATAATGGTACTGGGACAGAGTGGAATAGGCAAAACGGGTGAGTTTACTTTCAGAATCCTTTCTAATCTAGTTATTTTCAACCAATCGTGATGCTCACAATCATATCTAATGACGAAATTTGCTTCAGAATAATTTTTATAACTTTGAAAACTTGTTTATGTTTTATGTGATAAAGTAGCAAATCCTTAGATCTCAGGAAGCTGTTGAACAATTTTGACCTTCAAATATGATTGAATTGAATAAGTTGATATGACTTGATTTTTTTTTGTGTTTTCAAGTGTCGATTGATTCATGCTTTTTTGGATTCACTCTCGATAATAAATAACGAAGAAATTATACCTGTTCACCTGCATTTCTGTAACTGAACAGGGTATCAAATTTTTAGCTTGGTGTATTGAGATCTCGGTAACTATAAGAGTTATAACGTAGGTTAAATTGAGGAACGTTTGCAGAATTAGATAAGTTCTGGTTTACCAAACATTTTTATATTTCCGCTAATTTTTGAAATATTTTGAAAGGTAAAAATATAAATTTCTTCACTTCCACTTTTTGTAGATGGAACTTTTTTGTGACTTTTTTCTCCATTACAAAATGACATCAATTGCGGCCCATCATTAACTTGTGTTTTTTGAATACGAATCTCACGATTTTAATAGAAGTAATTATTCTGTTCACAACCGCCACACCTGATTGTTTGACAATGTTTTGACCGTATTATAAATTATAGAAGAAAAGTCTGGGCCTGTTATTAAAAAAAAATTATAGGAAATTTCACACCACAACGTCTAAACTTACGACGCACATAGGAACTGTAAAACATAAATCTTAACTCATTCACTTTTTATTTTATGTAAATGTTCTGTCAATTTGTATTTCAAATAAAGTGGATATTTTTATACGTTGGGATGCCTTGAAATATTAGAACGCTGTGCCTCCAAAGAATGATAGTATTGTAGAGGATACAGTAAGAAATGGTATTGGAGGAATAAATTGAAATAGGTTAAGGAGGGCAATATGGGTAGTTAGAAGAGATGATGATTTCTAAGACTTCTAACAACTGCAGGAAGTAGAATTGAAGAAATCAGAATTTTTAACATTTTTAAAAATTATTAGCAGGAATTAAAATTTTTTTAATACAATCCCCGACCTCTATTCGGATTTTCAATCCCATTTTGTCATGTACTACCTATTATTCTGGCAAAGTTCTGCTTACCTAAGATGACAGACTCACCATTTGAAGAGATATGGTTCTTCTATTATGTTCCTCTAAAGAACTACATAATTGTTCATAATAGAATATCCTATTTTCGATCATGTTTTTGCAACTTCCGAAAAAAGATATTCACATAACTTTTCTTCTCCCCCAATCACATTCTTCATACTATCAACTATTGAACATTTATTTAAATTATTTACCGACTAAAAAGTTAACTACATCCATATTATGATCTTTCACATTACTTATCTGTTCACATTCTTCTTTGGTATTTGATATCGATTTCATTTCTACGCGGTAACTTCACTTTAATATATTATTTTTCCTTAGCATCACAGTAATACGTAAATATAATTTACAATAATAATTATTCGATTACCAATACAAAACACTGGTGCTGGTACTAGGTTAGGTACACCCATATGTCATATGTTCTATACTTTCTAAATCTTAACTGCTTTCCTCCCTTTTTGTAAGTTAAAGCGTTAAACGGTGTTCTTGGCTACTTTTACAACCACTCGAATCAAAAATGTCCCCAACTAATCTAGCTGTCTTCGTCAAACCAGGTTATATTCCATTTTATCAGTTGGCAACACATTACAAAGTTGCCGATATAAGCTGCTGATTTATTTAATTGACTTGACATTAGGTACACTTCATGATTCGTTGTGAATCTAAATTTTGATAGAATTAAATTTCAAAAGTACAGATACAATTCTTCCCAGAACTGTAATTCTACGTACATGTATGTCGTGTGTTTTGTAAACTTCGAAACTTTTACATTTGGTAGTTCGGCGGAAAAATTCGGTGGATATGTGGAAACAGGCTACGAAAACCAACACTAGAAATATGGGCGAAGACTATTCGATATGTCTATAATGTGAATAATTCTGTGTCATTGTTGATGTACATTGTTTAATGTTACTATAGTGTTTAAGGCAGTGGGGTAATATTCATTATTTTTATGTGACTGAGCAATAGCCTCAAGTTACAACAGCAAATTTAATACAAATAAATGATTTGACGCTATACGATTCCTCTTCTGAAGTTCAATTTTTATAACTGTATTTTAAACTGTGAGTTGTCAGGATAGATTCAATTTTCATATATTTTATGAACCTCTTGTGAAATATATGCAAGATGTAACTGAAATGAATCTTCTCAAGAAAATTTTCTTTCAACTTCCAGTCGGTTTTGATTCAACTAACTAGTAAACTTAATACCATGAGTAATGTGTTTTTTTTTTTGGTGCTACTACAAAAGTAGGTAAGCTCTTCATTTCATAGTAGGTTGAATAAAATTTACCTATATTAATATCATTGATACATAAGTATGCAACAGAAAATGAAATACGCGTCCCCATCATCAAAGATAATTTTTCCACTTGTATGGCTCCAAAAATGGATTCTAAATATTATTACTATATTCTAAAATAGTGTATTGGCCTTGATAATCAAGTATTTTGAGTGTTCATAAATAATAATGGATACTTTAACAATTTGGATTAATTTTATTCCAATATCAATAAGGGATGAACCTTCTGGAAAATTCTTCTTTTTGCCATTCACTATCTTTCCCTCATTTAATATAAAAATTTATTTTTTGTTACTATTGAATTTGGATTCGATGAAAGCAGAACCAGTAAGTAGGTTCACACATTTGGTAAACACTACAATAGTTTGTCTATTACATTTGAAATAACGAGTAATTTGTATTATTTGATAAAATAAGTAAAGAACTCCAAAATTGTTTTGTAACACAGTAGATTGAATCTAATGGTTAGTTGTATTCAAACACATTGAAAACATGCTCAACCTGACAACTATGACTGCCCTTGAGCCATGACGTTATTTCTTATTTCTTTCTTAATGTGAGCAGCGCTTACTGATATCGTAACGTGGTTTATTTTACTAACGCCTTACGATAGAGATAGAGCCTCTCCAATTACTAACTGTCTCGGTTCAGTTCAATGTGATTAAAATATGACGTGAACACCTGTTCCTAAAAACAAATTCGTCTGACGGAATATGATTGTTCCACAGAGAGAATCTCACAGGCAGTGAAATATACAGACCTGAATTTAATGGTCGCATTGCTTCCGCTGCAGATTCTATGCCTGTGACGGGGTGAGTGGAGTGAGTTTGAATATTCATCTCTGAATGTGTGATATACAGGATGTCCTCGAACTGCGTGGCCAAAATGGAACCGAAGATTCTTTGAATCGAAAAAAATGTGATGAGTCTTTTTACTTTTGCCTCAACTGTATTGTTTAGCCGGTAGAGGGCTTCAAAGTTGCAAAAATAATTTTGTTTTTTCGGTATAACTTGAGAACGTGATGGAGGACTTTCACAATATTTGGCAAGTGAGTTACTGTCAATAATAGTCGTTTTTGAGAGTGGAGCACAGAGCCTTAGAGACCATAGAAATGGCTCAAACTTGAGGATGTAACGGGAAAAGTGTCCAGAACTTTTTTTATGTAGATAGTTTATCTAATTTGAAAACTTTTTTTACTCTTAAAAATTTTTTATAAAATCAACGGATTAGCTTGAAAAAACTAATTTTCGAGTCTCTGCAATTTTGGCTTACTAATTTTACTTGATTAAAATACCTTAGTTGCCTTTGCTTTTCTAATGGCATTTGGCATTTGCAGAATTTATTCTCAAAACTGTCAGTTTTTATTTTGCTTTCCGTACAAATTTTATGAAATTATGGCTCAAAATTTCACTAACACTGAAATGGTTAATATCTCGGTAAAACACGAATAATAAAAACAATAGAAATGGGGAAACGATGTGATTATTTAGGAAAAACAGATGCTAAATTAAAAGAAACAACAAAACTTTTTGGGAAATCGCTAAGGCATCAATTGTTCGAAATGTTGCCCATTTTCCTGAATACACAAATTAATTCGTTTCAAGAAAATGAATCGAACTCTGGCTAGTACTTCAGGATCATTCTTCAATAAATCCGCTTCATGATTAATTCGTTGCAACAATTTTTCCCGTGGGTTTACTGGAGCTGCATAAACTCTCGCCCCATAGAAAGAAGTGTGAATTGAGGAGGTGCACCATCATGCATAAACCAAAGGTCACGACGAATGTGTAAGGGCAAGTCTTCCAACAGTTCAGGTAGCCTTTGTTCCAAAAAGTTCAAGTAATTCTCTCCGTTCAATCGATCGGATATAAAGGTAGGACCAATAATAAAGTTATCCACAATTCCAACCCAAACATTGATTTTAGTTTGATTCTGAAAATGTGTAACTTCCGTTTCATGAGGATATTCATCAGCATAGAAATGTTCATTATGGAGGTTAAAAAGACCACATCTCGTGAAAGTAGCTTCGTCCGTGAACAGAATTCTTCTACAAAAATTGGGGTTTGCGTTTTGTCTTTAGACAATAAACCGACAGAAATCTAGCCGATGACCTGGATCCATGGGCAATAAGTATTGAACTGTTTTAATATGATAGGGATACAACAGTTCTTCTTTCAGTACATTATGAACTCATGATGTTGAGGCTCCAATACGAAGTCCCAAACGTCGTGTGCTTATCCTAGGTTCAGTTTCAATCGCTTCCAGTATCTTTTCTTCGAGCTCTAACGTCCTTCTTGTCCGTCTGCGTTCAGTTTCTCTGCGATTTGCTTCAAATCTGCCAGTTTCGCGAAGGCGCCTCTCGATATTAGCAAAGGTTTGCCGATTTGGAATTCTGCGGTGCGGATATCTTTCCCTATGAGCTTGTACACTTCTCCGGCCATTGCAACGGCAAAGTCCATAAATCAATAACATATCAACCATTTCAGTGTTAGTGAAATTTTGACCCATAATTTTATAAAATTTTTACGGAAAGCAAAGTAAAAACTGACAGTTTTGAGAATAAATTCTCCAAATGCCAAAGTGACATTAGAGAAGCAAAGGCAACTAAGGTATTTTAATCAAGTAAAATTAGTAAGCCAAAATTGCAGAGACTCAAATATTAATTTTTTCAAGCTAATCCGTTGACTTTATCAAAATTTTCTAAGAATAAGTAAAGTTTTCAAATAAAATAAGCTATCTACGTAAAAAATATAGAGTGAATTACATCGACCACAAAAAAGTTCTGGATACTTTTCCCGTTACATCCTCAAGTTTGAGTCATTTCTATGGTCTCTAAGTTTCTATGCTCCGCTCTCAAAAACGGCTATTATTGACAGTAGCTCACCTGCCAAATATTGTAAAAGTCCTCCATTACGTTCTCAAGTTATACCGAAAGCCCTCTACCGGCTAAACAAGACACTTGAGGCAAAAGTAAAAAGGCTCATCAAATTTTTTTCGAATCAAAGAATCTTCGGTTTTATTCTGGCCACGCAGTTCGAGGACAGCCTGTATATCACCTTCGAGTACATGGTGGATGTTCAATCCTATACTTTATACTTCGAATATATGATTGTCATTCAATACTTTATACTTATCTCGCAATGCTCTGCAATATTTTAATCTCTTGAATAATAATACTTTTAGCTATTTTAGTCCTGGACTCGATTGGTATATTAAGGCACTTGTTACTTATTCGTAACAAATTATTTCTAACTAAATTTCCGGTAAAGAGTTCATAATTTGTGATGAATGAAATAATACAATAAGCAGAACAAATAGAAAATATAGAGAATCTAGCACGTAAATTCAGTGCCAAAAAAACTATTAGTAACAAATAATTTCTAATTATAGTTTCGGTCAAGAGTCTATAATTTGTGATTAAAAACTTGCAGAATCAAACTGATTATATATAAAAGGTTGGTTGAGATCGACAATGAATTCCAGAAACCAATTTTAATTTGATTTGAAATTTACTGTGATTCATAGATCACTAACTTCCTCATCCGTATGAACCGAAAAGATATTGACAATGATCAGAAACAGATAAAGACGTGGAAATACGTCAAATTAATATACAATGTCGTTACATTGAAAGATTACTCGAATTTACAACATACGTGTTTTACAAGGGTCGATACTTACCACGTTTCCTATCATTATATTATGTAAGAATGAACTACCCCCTGTTACTACTATTGTTATCTCATTTTGTTAGCACAACTTTCCGCTGTCGCTCACATATGCGGGTTGAATATAAGATTGTGGTATATATTACTTAGGAGCTGTTGTCCATGGACAGGTAAACACTTGGCAAGACGTCAAATTATATTTTATGTTATGGGAAATTTATTCGAATCGACAACATATTTGTTTAACAACTCTTTTGTTTTATACTTACAATCAATAGGACAATTTTTCGGGAGTCAATATTGATTTTTCATCCAAACCACCAAGATATCTTTTTTTCAACATGATAAAACACAGTTATTGCAAAACTGAGGTGTGATAGCGCTTGAAGCCTCCTTCCATATTTTATATTTTATCAGTGATTAATAGACTCTTCATCTCTTTCATTATGCTGGTTATATTACTCCCTCGGAATTCTCCCCATCATTTCTATTGCATTAAAGACACAGTGATGTGGAGGTAATCTCCAAATGGTATGTTCACATTTGGTTGCTAATTCATCGATTACTACACATACCTCGTCGGTAATTTATTTCTAGAAGACATGCAAGTATAGATAAGTAGCACCAAAAGAAATATGATGCAACCATTATTGTATTTCCCCCTTTTGCGATAAGGTGCTAACTCCAAACTACTTTGTCATAGTCTGAACCATTATCCATTATGGTATAGGGCGGTCTGCTTGAATTTGAGATTAATGGTTCTTGAAACCATTTCTTGGTTCATTTCGCCTTGGTTATTTGGATTCCAAATTTTTAATCAAATAGTTCCGATCAAAGCCTCTAAAATTCATATGAACAATATGAAAGGCGCAATCGCCTACTCAGTGGTCTCCGCATATAAATATGCACACAAAGTCATAATCTCAAAAATAGTATAGATGGATTCAGGAAGGCCCAAAACGAATATTTCTGCGAAAGTCCGGAAATTTATTTCTAGGCCGAAAACAAAACTTACCTTCTACTACTATTCGAGAAAATATAGCACTAAAATAGGCCAAGTCTTCCAAACTTGGCGCAGTTGGATGGATTGATATGCGGTTTCCCGCATTCGATTAGGAAAGTGATTTAGAAGATTTGTCCGGTATTTTTTTTTTGAGGAAAAAATTAATTGCATTTCTACAGTCAAAAAATGCATTTTTCTGAGTTCACTTTTTGAGGTGAATAACAAAAACAGGCTCGAACTGGTTACTCGAAGGTTTTCGAGGTCACTGAACAAGGATATGCTACCAAGAAAATTCCCCGAGGTCCCCTTGGACCTCCCCCGGGGTATCCGTACTTCCTGACGCCCTAGATATCGATGAAATTGATACAAAAAAATATTTTTAATGTTTGTTAACTGTTCAAGAGGTCATATGAAGGTTGCTAGTGATGATTACGACGTAAAAAAACTCTTCTGCAGTACCTGCTGTATCCTGAGTCCGGGTAGCCACGTCATCTTCTAGAAATTTGTTATTTATTCTTCATGAAAGGTAACAAGTTCTGGCTCTCGGGGGTTTTCAAAGTCGCCGATCACGACTATGACACTGGCAAAGTTCTGCAAATTACTGGGGGGTAATTTGTTATATTTTATGAAGAAAAATTGAAAAACACCTAGAAGATGGCGTAGATACACAGGGCTCCAGAGACCCGGAAACACCCCCAGGTAATTTGCAGAACATTGCGAGTGTCATAGTCGTGATCGGCGACTTTGAAAACCTCCAAGAGCTCTTTGTTACATTTAATTAAGAATAATTAACAAATTCCTAGGAGATGACGTGGTTACCCGGACTCAGTTAGAAGAGTTTTTTCACGTCGTGTTCATCACTAGCAATCTTTATATCACCTCTTGAACAGTTAGCAAACATTAAAAATAATTTTTCAATTAATTTCATTGATATCTGTCCTGACGTCCGGATACCCCGGGGGAAGTACAAGGAGACCTCAGGGAATTTTCTAGATAGCATATTCATGTTCAGCGACCCTAAAAACCCTCGAGAAACCAATTCGAGTCCTTCTTTTTATTCACCCCAAAAAGTGCACTCAGAAAAATGCATTTGTTGGCTGTAGAAATGCATGAATTTTTTCCGCAAAAAAAAATACCGGTCAAATTTTCCAAATCACTTTCTGAATCAAATGCAGAAGACCGCATCCCAATCCATCCAACTGCGCCAGGTTTGGAATGTGGAATGCTTTATTTCCTCGACTATACGTACAGTGAGGGAAGTAAAAAGGACAGGACTAACTCTCTATAGAGATTCAGTAATTCAAACGATAAAGTATGCAATTGATTCAGATATTCTTTCACTAATTGATTTCATTTAATTTACTAACAATCTTGAAAATTATTTATTATGGATATTCTAGATTAAATCCTTGAAGGATTCTAGGAAGAAAAGTAATTTTGTTCCAAATATGTGATATTTGATTACTTATTTGATTTCTCAGGATTCAATCAATGATAAGATGGGGATTCTTTCAAAGATAAATATGCATTAGGACTTTTAGTAACCGTCACCCACGGGACTGGGACTCTGACGGATGAGTGATAAGACGTTTAATAGAACAGATGAGTTATTCAGAATACGCTTCCGTTTTTTAGTGACTCGCGAGAGAAAGAGTTCTACAACATCACATAACAAAACTTTACGGGTTGCAGACATAGAAATTATATATACATACATGGATAGCGCATGGTATACAAACCTCTGTTCAGTCGATGACTCCAACACGTAAGAGAGACAGAACACCTATTTCAGCCTGGTATTAGACAGAGATGAAGATCTTTCTGACCACGTGACAAGTGGCAAGAACGTGCATAATTTACATTGTTTTATATGAAGCACTTTACGAATTTTATGAATTATCAAGTTATAATCCTATTTGATCGGTTTTTATGATTCAGTAACAATACATAATAGTATTACGTACAAAATTACATTAAGGATATAGAATTAAGTATCTCTCATTTTGAATTTAGTCATATTTCCATGAAGCACCCATATGCAACTTATTCTGTATTTCATCAATGGAACACTTCAGTATGTAATTAACTGAAATCACTCTATCTCACGTTAAATGACATATTTAGTTATCAACAGCTTCAATTATTAATTAATACATATATTCAACTACAGAATCATTACCATACATGACCTAATAAATAAAACAACATCTTTCATAATGTCGTGAAGATTTAGTTATAATATGGAAAACAAGTAACATATACATATTCAAAATTAAGTAAGCTATAGAAAAAATATATCTATAAATATCAAAATGCTCAAATAGACAGAAATAATATAGCTATTCTTGCAGTGGTTCGAAAAAAAAGAAGTATGTCATTTATCCTGAGCTAGAGATTGAATCCGATTGTGCCTCAAGATGCTAAATATAAAGAAGAACTGGAAATTACATAAATGAACAGTTATTGTTATTCAGTGGTGAACTTCTGGTATTGTGGCTAGTCGCAGATGCCAAATCACTAGCTTTCCTTTTGTATTATAATAATAAACATTAGCAAAATATTTCAGTTTCTAAAGAAAATAAAAGTGATATAAACAGGGTTTTAGTTCACAGCATTAATGTTTATAGTTACACATTAGATTATAGGTCTCCTTAATTTTAAACTTAAATTTTACCAACAGAGGAACTTTATTATATAATATTAGGTACTGTTACTGTTAAAAATACCAATTCTTCGGGAATGAAAGTAAACATTGTTCTGAAATGTCCTGCCTATCTTTCATTCGTTGTAGTCAAGTATTTGATTACTATTTTTTGCTCATCAATAGTATGCTTCGCAATTTGAAAAATTATATTCATGTTAGGGCATGACGGTATAGGACAGAAAAGATGGCATCAAAATGTTATAAATCTGCTAAGTATATAATCAACCAACTTTCTGGTTCATTTACAGGTTGTTCTTCATTGATCCTAAATGAGGTGCCCTCACAACAAATGATGTTTGCATCATCAATAGTAAAAACATAATAATAACAACATATACCCAGCTAAAAATTATGACAAATTCATATTGTTTACTGATTTCTAAGTTCTCTGGGTTTCACCTTACGTTTAAAGACATTCGCCGCAAAATTTAAAATACTAGGAGGAACTACATGGTCTTTCACTGATTTCTTTCCAAATGAATACACGAAATCATTTTCTGTAAAGTGTTTACTACAAAGATGATAATTCTTGTTGGGCACGAAGTTTTTGCTCTTCATTGCTATTACCCATTTTTGTTTCAATTTTCATCTGAAGGAAAACTGAAATGAAGAGTAATTACTACACTATTAGTTTCTATTTTCGATTGTGAACAGTCGATTAAAATTGTACTTCTAACGTCTATGTTTTAATTACATTATTGTGAATTAAGTATCTACTACTAAACTTGTAAATAGCAGTGAAAACTAGGTCCTCCTTTTTTATACCGATTTGTACATCCAAATGCGGAACACGATTTCACCATTGTTATATCTTAGATTTACTGAAAGTATCCAATAAAACTAATTAATCACACACTTCACTATTATAACCTTATTGTCGCCGAAGAGTTATTACACAATATCATTTGATAAAATGAAAGCAAAAAGCCAAACAACTAATCACAACTAAAAAACAAAGCACTAAAGAAGTTTTCTGTATCAAGATATTGCTATTTTCTTTTGAAAACAACATAATATGACAGATTACAGTAACATGATTGTACTCTTATGGCTAGAACGATGTTTTGCCACTTGTCAGCTGTTCCATATGTTGGAATCAATGAAAATCCCTGATGCGCTTTCCATGTATGTATATATAATATCTATGGTTGCAGAGCTCCTGAAGGAAACGGGAGAACAGCAGGCATTTGCTCCTAAACTGACCCAGGACACCCGGCGGCCTGACGGATAATAGAACGTGACGGTTATTAAAGAGACAGATAATCGAGGTCCTACTGTATTATAGGTACGCGAACTGGATTTGTTATTCTTTATCTTGATTTCTACAAAATGTGGTGTATCGTGCATTTGTCGATATACGTTTACAAATTTACCCTGTGTGAGATGAAAGACTAGATTTTAGGGTTGAGAATTCTATTTACTTGCTTTCTGTTCCTACAGTTTCTCGTATGTATTTTACATTCGAACGAGCCATGTGGTCTAATGTCCTTAAGGCAAATGAGAATCTGCAGCTTTAGTATATTCGTCACTATAATATAATACATTGAATTAGAAGGGGTTCAGATACTCAAGGCAAACAATCTGAGTGGAATGAGTTATTCAAGCCTTTTCCAAGTCTACAAGTATGAGCGCTCTCAAATATATGATTCAAATACTTCGAATGAACCTTGGAGTAATCTCTTCGTATTCACGAATTCAATTCGAATGAAACATTGACGTTGAAATATACAAAAATTAATAATAAAACGTGAAAAATATTTTTGAGATCGATAACGAGCGGAGATATAAAATACTTTCTGTAATTTAGATATGTATAAATGAGTAAATGACAATTACAACTTAAAATTGATATTCTGTGACGTATCATCATTTAATGATATTATATACTCTATAAATAAATTATTTCGATAATAACATGAGTATCAATCCACTATACAGTGGCAGTGGCGGAACTTCAATTTTTTGGTCCCCCCGCAAAATCTTATTCGGGCCCCTACTACAAAAGAAACACAAATTTTTATTGATATTTTTATTAAAAAATAACAAAAAGGAACAAAATTGCATTATTAACAATTAAAAATTAACAAAAGAAAATATATTTAAAATTTAAAATCTGTCCTGTATTTCAAATTTTCAAAATCTCTAATCACATCTTTTATTTCCATATTTGAATTAAAAAACAAAGCTGAAAATATAACTTACCTACTTTCATAGTTCACTCTTGATATTTATTTAATATTTTGTAACGAATTCGAGTTGAATGCAAATTTCAAAGTTACCCACACATTCACAAGATAGGTATCTTAAAATTAACAAACTTAAAATCTAATAGAAAAGTAGAAGAGGGTGGAGTTTACAAATTGGTAGGTTTTTATTGGTGACAGGAAGGAAGTGGTGGAAAACATGCTGTTACTGAGGAATGTGTAAGAAGAAAGGTTCAAATACTTCAAATGGAAAAACCCGAATTGTCGATTCGCCAAGAAATGGTCATAAATAACATCTGGAGAGGTATCATAAATAATAAATATTTGGGTTTGTATAGTTCTAAAACATGAAACAAATGAACGTACCTACCGGAGGGGATGAGAAGGTAACGAGACGGTTGTAAATTGGGAAGTACATACATAATTAAATAATATAAAATAATATATAGTGGCGTTAATTAGCGACGTAACACTGTCACTGATCAACCTACTCAAACAATTTTCGACAAGTGCTCTGAAGAGTGTCAGAGAGGGGCCTTTTGCTTTGTTTTCAGGCAGTCGAGTCAGTGCGTCAAAACAAAGTAATGATAAACAGATGTGGGAGGTTGCAATACTTGCTAAGGGTTTTAAAATGTTTTGTATTAGAATTGTTTTTTTTTGCGCTTGCTGGTAAAGTCGGTTATCAGTTTCGAGAATGTTTCACTCTTTTCATGAAGCATTTGGGCGCGTAGCGGGGTCCCGCGCATTGTAGTTCCGCCACTGTACAGTGGAGAATAAATGATGTGATGGAAAGAATTGGCACGAAGTAAATGCCGAATCTTTAGATATTGTATAAAATCATCACAGCATGTTGAAGTTGAACGGCTAATACATATATATGTAGTGGTCACGTATTACTACAGAATAAAATCCTCATTGCTTTTCTTAAAACCTTATTTTTGGTTCTCGTGGATTATAATTTTATTTGGTTCTAAAAGTTTTGTTGATAATTATGTTATTTTTGCGTTGTTATCAAAATTGTTGATATACAGTTCTGTTGATATCGTTGCTATGTATCTTGATATATATGTATTAATAAAAACTAAAATTTAAAAATTAATAAACATGGAATGAGATGGATTTGTATCCCACAATATTCCAGAGAAAAAATAAAAAATAAAACATAGAGAAAAAGTGACCTTCTTTCTTTCGCTATGTCGTGATGGTATAGAACATTTAATATGAGCAGGCTAAAGTCGATCTATTGAAATGAACTTAGAAGAATTGTTGATCGAAAGTTTAAAAATTTAGCTGATCTATCTAAAACTTCATAAGGTCCTCCATAAGGTGGGTGCAATGCCTTTTTTAATTTTGTCTCTAACGAAAACGAATTTGCAATTGAATAAATCAGAAAGAATAAGAATTTTGTTTGTCTGATGCTGTTGAGGTGGGACTGAAATTAAATTTTGAAAATGAAATTTTAAATGTTTAATACAATCAGATTAATTATTAAGGGAGAAGAAATAAAAATTTCTCCTGGAATTCTCAATGATTGGTCATAGACAAATTCTGCAGAAGAACAACCTAGATTCTCTTCTTTGATAGCAGTGCGAAAACCTAATAATACAACTGTTAATTGATCTACTCATTGTTTGTTTTCGCTGGCTATAATGACTGATTCAAGTTGCCTATGGAAACGTTCAATCATGCCGTTGCTTTTTGGATTATAACTTCTTGTTCGAATTCTTTGTGTTCCAATTAATCTAAAAATTTGGAAAACATCTTCGATTCAAATTGTTCACCTATATCTGTTTTTATTTCAGATGGAACACCAAAACCTGGAATATAATATTTGATGAAGTCTTCTGTGATTGCAGAAATAGAACTATTTTTTTGTAATTTGCCTCCATTCTGATTTTCTAATTGACCCATTAACGAACGCAACGTCATCACTCGCCGTGTCTTAATATCCAAAAAAGCACGGAACTTCTTACGAAAATTTTTAGGTTGGCGAGCTTGATGCGGAATTATCTTGTCATCATTATGTCAGTTTAAATGACAGTGTGTTTCAAACTTATCGTATTGCTTCTTACATTCTATTCGGGATTTATCCGGTAGCAAATTACCCACGGTATTTTGGGCAATTTCACATATTTCAGGGGGCGTACATGTAAGGCTCTCTTCCATATTCATGGTTGGTGACAGAGTTTTGATAAAACAAAAAGCGATCACAGAACCACTAAATCAAATTTTCACTTTCAAAATTAAGATGTTACCAACCACCATAAAAATCCCTAAATGGACTAAATTAAACATTTTTGTTTAAAAACGGCATAAAAACGGCAAATTACAAAAAATAGTATAAACAACTCGTTTCCTAAGACATTGAAGCACTCATTCTTTAAAAAACTCGTGGCCTCGCCACTCGTTTTTTAAACTTGAATTCGTGCTTTAAGACGAGTCTTAGGAAACTCGTTCTTTAATATACTATTTAACTGCTGATGTTCGACTGTAGAGTGTTGCTGTCGGGGAGATCTTGATAGTTTGTTCATTTTCCTCCTCTTTTAAGATGATCTTCTCTGCAGGAGCCGATAATCTGATGACATGTATCGGCTTGTCAACATGTCACGTGAGCATAAGATTTTCCTCCGTGTCATTTATCTGGGCTTTCAGGCGAGAAGGTTGCAACTCGAGATCGCACTCTAGTCGGCATTCTCGACCAATGTGAAATTCGACCCAGTTCTTCCGCAGCTTTTTGAGCTGCTTTAACTATAAATTCCCCGTACGGCTAATTCGTGACTTTTGACAAGGCATAGGAGTGGTGGAACTCCTAAGGGCTTTATACGCTATTCTCAGAACTGCACTTCGACGTAGAACCTCCAGTCTAAGGAGTCCTGTACCACCCCGGTAATGTGGGAGATAAATACGGGAAATGAATGACCCATGCAAACTGTGATGGATGTACATTTGTAGATGTACATTATGTTTTCTTGTTATTCTGGTTCTTTATTATGATCAAAAATAAAATGAGACTTCTCTTTTTGACGATGATATTTTTATCTTTACCAAAAATTGTTATGGTAATTAGTGTTTCCAAGTAATTAGAAAAAAATAGATCACATTGATTAATAAAATGCGTCTGCAGCCGACTTGTGTCATGAAATCGAATTAAAACTGCAGAAAACATTAGACCGGTAGTATGTGGAAGAGTATATATGGCTAATTATTATCAAATTGATGTGTATGAAATAAATTAAATACCTGAGATACTATTCGATGATCTTACAAATCCAAATAACTTAGATTGTTTGATGAAGGATCATAGCTTGGGCAGGTAGATATAAACTAGTTTCAATATAATGAACGATCACAAGAGGACAGAGAAACAGAAGAGAAGATGTAAGAAGAACAAGAAGAAGAACTTTGTAGCCAGAATATTTTCTAACCTAAATTCTTCTCGAATTTAAGTTAATATTCACTTTTTGGCAAAATAATTTACCCATTATTTCACAGCATATTGGTTAGTTCATCCACTCGGATTCTGATACGCTCACCCCTTCGGATTTTATCATTAAGTCAAATAATAGCCTTATCGCTAATTTGACGCTTAATTGTTGATTCATTTCACATAATTCGCCCTCAGACTGTTATCGTGGAATATATGATTGATTAATAAATTAATAACACTGGTATAGATCGATTAATAACATAACAAACTAACAGTACTTTGTGATGTTAATGATTGATCTAGACCAAGGATTCATTATCATTATCATCTGGCAAAAGCCAACAGAAAACCTATGGTTATATGTACTATTACGAATAGATACTTTTTTCTGAGGTGTGGTACGTAAAAACAAAATTCTTATATATTGAATTTGTACCATATTCTATCAACAAACTGTATATAAAGTATATCATATGGTAGAACACGTAAATGAACTACCCTTTTGTGAAATATTAGTATGATGGATGGGAAGATGTGATTTATGGGTCCTCATAAAAGGACGGGATATGCTTTTGGAATACTAATGTACCTATATCACGACTTTCATTTTAGTTAACAGTTGATGTTGATGGCTTCCTTTATACCACACCAATTTCCCTCATCTTCTTGCTGACGTTAGATGAATTGTAATCAATCGATCACTAACTTCCCTCACTTCTGTTAGCACAATGTTTCGCTTTCGGACACTTCTTCGGGACAAACGTATGATATATTGAACAGAAAATATCTTGTAAATGATTCAGAAACAGCTGATGGAAGACTTCAAATTACACTTTATGTTGCATTGAAATTTTATTTGAATGGTCTACACTCTCTACACGAAGCGTTTCCACCCGATTTCTAAAGCCGCCAGGTTGATTTGAAAGTGTATTTCGTTATGGCTTTTTGAATGTTGTAATGGGAGGAATTATTTGATAATAAGACAGGTGAAAGATGTTTTAATTCTGATTTTAAGGATTGGGGTTGAGATATGTTGACAGCTCTGTGGACCAAGGAGCTTAAGACAGATTGCTCACACCGATAGATACCTCGATGGCCTTCTCCACCAGCACCCTGTCCGAAAGCAATCTGTCATAAGCTCTTTGGATCACAGAGCTGTCAACTCATCTCAACCATTAGTGTCATCATAAACTTACCTATTAATAAAAGTAACAAGATGCCAACAGCAGTTTCCACTATTTTCCTCATCTTAGGAGGACCCATCGAAACATCTTTGTTCATTTTATTCGAAACTGTGATTAAAATTAAAATAACTTCAAAAGAAGCGCAACGTAAATTTGAGATCTGTCGAATTAATAAAAGTTTCGAATGGATATTTCTAATGTAATGTATTTGCTTTCAATAAAAAAAACTCAACTGAAGAATCACCAAGTTCATACGAAATTCATTAAAAATGAATTTTGAGCACGCGGAATAGAATAAATAAGAAAAAACTTGTTTCATTGGTCATTCTTTCGCATGCCCAATGAAACTAGTTCTATACTATATCATTACAACTCTACGTTTTACACTGACACCTGCTGTCAGATTGATTTTCTAAATTATTGACACTGTGACATAAACATGTTCATACTGATATCTGCTGTCACATGAACTATCAAAATTATTGAATATATAACCTTACTTCCATGTGACTACAGAGCATAGAACTATACTGTATAAAATATAGTTCAATACTACAGAGTAAACCCATAAGATAAACTGTGACATCACATCGATGGCGTCACTCTAATCTCAAAATGAGAATTTCGGATACTTCTGAAGGTTAAATACATGCGTGTGAAATATATTTATAACCAGGAAAACACTGTTGTCGTCTCTATGGTTCAATGAAATATTATAATTTAACTTCAAAGACTGAAGATGAATGTCAAAAATACCACTTGAAATGGGGCCCAAAACAATACAGGTCCTATTCTCACCACTTCAAAGCGATTTGCAGATTTTCAGATCCGTACGACCAATAGGAACGGCGCAAACTAGTCTCCACAGTGGGAGTTACACATACATACTATGCATACACAAACATCATTCAAAATTAGTCTAGACCGAACCAAAAATGCTCAAAACGGATACTAATTCGTCTAAACCCGGAAATTTCATTTTGCCTGATCACAATACTTCCCTTATGTATAGAGAGTGATGTAGAACGGCAAATCATCAAAGAATCCACCATATACAGGGTGTCCTCGAATTGCGTGGCCAAAATGAAACCGGAGATTCTTTGATTCGAAAAAAAGTTGATGAGCCTTTTTACTTTTGCCTCAAGTGTCTTGTTTACCCGGTAGAGGGCTTCAAAGTTGCAAAAATGATTTTGTTTTTTCGGTATAACTTGAGAACGTGATAAAGGACTTTTACAATATTTGGCAGGTGAGTTACAGTCAATAATGGCCATTCTTGAGAGTGGAGCACAGAGCCTTAGAGACCATAGAAATGGCTCAAACTTGAGGATCTAAGGGGAAAAGTGTGCAGAACTTTTTTGTGGTCAATGTAATTCACTCGATATTTTTTATTTAGATAGCTCATCTAATTTAAAAACTTTTCTTACTCCTAGAAAATTTTGATAAAATCAACGGATTAGCTTGAAAAAATTAATTTTCAAGTCTCTGCACTTTTGGCTTACTAATTTTACTTGATTAAAATACATTAGTTGCCTTTGCTTTTCTAATGTCATTTTGGCATTTGAAGAATTTATTCTCAAAACTGTCAGTTTTTACTTTGCTTTCCGTAAAAATTTTATAAAATTATGGCTCAAAATTTCACTAACACTGAAATGGTTGATATGTTATTGATTTATGGACTTTGTCGTTGCAATGGCCGGAGAAGGGAAAGATATCCGCATCGTAGAATTCCAAATCGGCAAACCTTCGCGAAACTGGCAATTTTGAAGCAAATCGCAGAGAAACTGGACGCAGACGGACAAGAAGGACGTTAGAGCTCGAAGAAGCGATACTGGAAGCGGTTGAAACTGAACCTGGGATAAGCACACTACGTTTGGAGCCTCAAAATCATTAGTTCATAATGTACTGAAAGAAGAACTGTTGTATCCCTATCATATTAGAACAGTTCAAGACTTATTGCCCATGGATCCAGGTCATCGGCTAGATTTCTGTCGGCTTATTGTCCAAAGACAAAACGCAAACCCCAATTTTTGTGGAAGAATTCTGTTCACGGTCGAAGATACTTTCACGAGATGTGGTCTTTTTAATCTTCATAATGAACATTTCTATGCTGATAAAAATCCTCATGAAACGGAAGTTACATATTTTCAGAATCAAACTAAAATCAATGTTTGGGTTGGAATTGTGGATAACTTTATTATTGGCCCTACCGTTATACCCGATCGATTGAACGGGGAGAACTACTTGAACTTTTTTGGAACAAAGGCTACTTGAACTGTTGGAAGACTTGCCCTTACACATTCGTCGTGGCCTGGTTTATCCATGATGGTGCACCTCCTCATTTCACATTAGCTGTGAGGCGACATTTGAATGCGGAATATCCAGATCGCTGGATAGGTAGAGGACACGATGCACCAGTGAACTGGCCGACCCGCTCCCCTGATTTGACGCCCTACGACTTCTTTCTATGGGGCGCTTTGAAGTCGAAAGTTTAAGCAGCTCCAGTAGACACACGAGAGGAATTGTTGCAACGAATTAATCATGAAGCGGATTTATTGAAGAATGATCCTGAAGTACTAGCCAGAGTTCAATCCAATTTCTTGAAACGAATTAATTTGTGTATTCAGGAAAATGGGCAACATTTCGAACAATTGATGCCTTAGCGATTTCCCAAAAAGTGTTGTTGTTTCTTTTAATTTAGCATTTGTTTTTCCTAAATAATCACATCGTTTCCCCATTTCTATTGTTTTTATTATTCGTGTTTCACCGAGATATTAACCATTTCAGTGTTAGTGAAATTTTGAGCCATAATTTTATAAAATTTTTACGGAGAGCAAAGTAAAAACTGACAGTTTTGGGAATAAATTCTCCAAATGCCAAAATGACATTAGAAAAGCAAAGGCAACTAAGGTATTTTAATCAAGTAAAATTAGTAAGCCAAAATTGCAGAGACTCGAAAATTATGTTTTTCAAGCTAATCCGTTGATTTTATCAAAATTTTCTAAGAGTAAGGAAAGTTTTCAAATTAGATAAGCTATCTGCGTAAAAAATATAGAGTGAATTACATTGACCACAAAAAAGTTCTGGACACTTTTCCCGTTACATCCTCAAGTTTGAGCCGTTTCTATGGTCTCTAAGGCTCTATGCTCCGCTCTCAAAAACGGCTATTATTGACAGTAACTCACCTGCCAAATATTGTAAAAGTCCTTCATCACGTTCTCAAGTTATACCGAAAAAACAAAATTATTTTTGCAACTTTGAAGCCCTCTACCGGCTAAACAAGACACTTGAGGCAAAAGTGAAAAGGCTCATCAAATTTTTCTCGAATCAAAGAATCTTCGGTTTTATTTTAGCCACGCAGTTCGAGGACACCCTGTACAATAAATGAGTTCTTGTACATCCAACACAATTACCACAACATTCATTCGATCAAAAAGAGTTTTGTGAATTCTGTTGTTATATTCATACAGTTTGGATGAATTATTCACAGAACCCAAATCAGCCCATATCTCCAAAGTTGATCTCATGATCTCATCAGCTTGTTATTGATTTGGGAGACATACGCATAACATCATTAGAAGCTCTCTAGAGCTTATACATGATATGGTGAAGGAGCTCGCCTTATGAAACGTTAGTATGATAGATCGAGAGGCGTGTATACCGGTCCTAAAAAAAGTACAGCGACTACTTTGAATATTGATATAGATGTAAGGAAACTTTTCAAATTATAATAGAGGTGTATCCACTTTTATACGAATTCAATTAATGTTTTGTGTCTATCTAATTTATGTATCAATATTAGGTTGGGAGCGTTATTGAAAATATTTGATGAAGTGGGCTTTGACTTTATGTAAAGCCATAATATCACTTAGAAAGGGTTCGAAAAAAATTAAACACGAGATTATACTTTGATATATTCACTTTCCATGTTTTGTTGCACAGCAATATCGTCAGAAGTCGCTAAACAAACCTACATTATACGGTGTCTCTAAGATAAGGAAGTCTATCACAGGGATCTAGGAAGAGTTAATAGATAGAGTTTTTGTTGAATGAGCAAAATGTTGCGTAACTAGAGGCACATCCATTTGGAAGTATGAAATTTGAAATAGGTATAATTCTTTTCAAGAAATTTGGGAAAAACCGTATTCCGTGATTTTCAATTTTATTTTTTCAAATGTTCCCGTCGGAGATGAAACAAAATAAAAATACTTGTTTCAAGCAACATTTCAGAAGCTTGCTTTTGTCTATCTCAGATTGAATATCCGACGTTTTGTTTCCAATCAATCATCAACAACTCTTTTCAAATCCGGATGTTTTTTTTATTATAAATGTTTGACGTATTTATCAATCTACAGATTTTGATTTGATGTGATGGTTTGATCACGTTTAAGATCAATTCCAGAAAAAAAATTAAGTTTGAGAAATCTTAATGAAATCGGGCAGTCTAATGCTCAAGATGTGGTTTATTTTAAATAATTGTTGAAACAAAAAACCTAATGAACAATAAATTATCTTCAATAGACGTCAACTTCCGATTCTCCTTCAGCATGAGGGGCTGTCCATTCTCACCAATTTTTCTCTAATGCAGGGTCGTACATAATTTTTGTCCAAAATCTTGATGTTCAAGAAATGAAGATTTGCAGAAGTTTTTTTTTCCATCCCCGCCAGGATGACAGGAAGAGAAAATTGGAAATCAATCATTTTTCCAAAACTACTTGAAAATAAAGACTGATATTAAAAATCTAACGCTTCCGTAAGAATGGCCCTTCTGGTGCACAACTTTTCCCCCATTTAAACTAAAAATGAATCTCTTACCGTTTCCGATATCTACATGATATATATCTTCTACTTGGACACACTATGAACAAATCGAAAATATGCTTTAGAACAGTTTCATGAGAGGGTTGTGATATAAGTCGATCATTTCGTTAAGGGTTGTTAGACAGGTATCTTCAAATGTATTTGAATTTTCAGTTATTCTAATAATGTTAAGCTTTTATGCACAGTGAATACAAACACTTTTCGCGTTAGAATCATTCGATAGCCAAAGTCTTGATTTTTGAATAGTGACAGCATGTCTATCAGCTCTAGCATGAGATCTTCAGCGGACCGAGTCAAATGGTGAAGTCATTCATCAACCAACCATCCCTGTTAGGAAACGGTTGGAGAACCAAGGTGTTTCAACACTGTCTACCAAAAAAATAGATGTTCCACGGGGAAACAGTTGGAAATACAACGTCAGCCGTCATCGCCGACTCGTCTTCACCGATTTGTCGTCCCCGATTCGTAGCCGAACTAGTTCGTCGTCGTCCGGTTCGTCGGCGGCCTATTCGTCGTCGTATATATTGATAAATAAAAGAACTTTGAATCTGATAAATTTTTATGCTATATATCTTTTTATATGTATCTAAAAATCGAAATTGTCTGCTATATCTCTAAGGTATTCTAAAATGTTGATGCTATGAAAATTTTCTACAAGGCTTATGATACGTATATCTGCATCGCTATACTTCTTTCAGTATTGACTGAGGGAGATGACCTGTTACAAGCTGCTCATAAAACGCATCTCTCCCTTTACGGATCTTTTTCAGGTCGTCAATGAACTTCCATATTGTTTGGTGGTTCATTCCCAACTCTAGTTGGAGTTTCCTATGAGCGGCTTCCGCATGATTGTTCGTGCTATTTTCTCCATTTATTGTTGACTGATAAACATCCCACATTTCATGTGGAAAAAGCGGTGGACGTCGACCGTTGCCGCGTCTGTCATGTAATAAGTATACAACATAGAGCTACGTATAATAAACATCCACATATCTACATATTTTAAATAAATAAACATTCCTGTTCATATGTCCTATGTGATTATCTTCAAACCAATCCAACAGTGGTTGGAGTTCTCCCAGTAAAACATCTCCTAATGCATCAACAGCTTCATCCAGATGAGCAGGCGGAACTAAAGCCAAAGATTTTACCAAATTTGCTTTTAAAGATAATTGTGCGTCGTCATTGTACTGTCTTATTGAACCTAGTTTACCCAACATCTTTCTCATGTTCCGACCCAAATGGAAAAACAGCCATATATCTGTACATCCGGATGAATATGCTTCATAGGTGTAAACGCAGGCTGCTCTAAGTTTCAATGTATATGGTTTGGTATTGAATGAGGAAATAAATTTTTCATGATATCCAACATTTTTATATAGGTAGCCTGCAGATTATTAGGTAGCAATACTTAAAAAATAGGGTGTACCCAATTGTTTTTCACCGCCATTACCGTAAATATTTGTGCAAAGAAGGGGGGGGGGGAGGGGGAAAAAATTTCCATCGGCGTACCATATTGTATTATCTAAATGAGAAAGCCAACTTTGGCTTCCAAAAATTTTAATTCTGTTTTGATCCTCCTCGGTATCACCTAACAGAAAATTATCTTGTACCCCCGGTTGTACTTCGCAAATTTTGTATTCTTCGGGTTTAATTAAATCTGCGTAGCTTGATGGATTTGGAGCATGGATTTCATTGCGTTTCCGCCGTACCAAAGCGCAGCTGCTTGGTAATTTTCCTTGTGTGGCTTGTGTCACATTTGTAATGCAATTGTTGAATACCTAATACGAAAACATATATACTTTTATGTATGTGTACACGAACAACGCAATTTTAAAAACTTACCTGTGCTGGTTCTCCTATTGTTTGTTCTGCTGTTCTTTTGATTCTCACCCTATTTGGAATTTAATTAGACCAGAGTGGTTGTTGTTATTGCATTAGATAAAAATAACGAAGGAAGTAAAGTGAACATTGAATAAATCGCGCAGAGGATCAGAACCTTTTGGAACAGCTATAAGAGTTATGGTCAGGGAAAGGTGATGTTCAATATTAACACACTCTCTTCTAATTATTGTTGAAGCGATAGTCGGGAAATTCTCATACTTTTCTGGCAAATAGATTTTTGACCTGCTGGGTTACACTTTTCATTGAGATCGGAATTCTTAGTGATTATATTGTTATATTTACCATAATAACCTCTTTCGGCCTTTCCAGCTTTGTATTATATATTAGGGTAATTAGGGAAGCCGTGAATATAAATGACAGAAAGACAGTCTTAACTGATAATTACTAGCTTGTCATTCAACAAACTGCTTTGAAATTGGGCATTGTTTATTAATTTAACCACTCAAATACTTGAAATAAACATTTAAAAATCGGTTGAAATCTGTATTGATGTTTTCAATGGAAATTTTTAATATATATCTATTACGAAATTAATTGATTTAATAAACGTTTAGTATTAATAACTAATGATTTATATTTTTTTATAATAAATTGTCTTTCTGTCATTTATACATTAAACAGGAGACCTGTAGAAAATCTGTTTCTATTATTAAATTGGAAATATCTCTGAAATTGAAGATTTTAGTAACAGGGAGGGCTTAGTAATAATGAAAGGATATACAGATAATTTAGAAATTGCTAGTTGACTTCAAGAAAAATAATGATTCTACTATGAATCGGCCGACGACGACCTAGTTCGGCGACGATTCGGCGACGATGAACTGATGCGGCGACGAATCGGCCAAGATGAGTCGGCGACGACGAATTGTCCCAACCCCCAGACGACGGCCTCGAAATAATGCTAAGTGCATACGTGTTAAAATCATTCGTTAGACGAGGTTTTGGTTCTCCAGATTCAACAGTGACAACACATCCTTCCGTTCGACAGCTCTGTAATCAATGCGGGGCATTCTCCATACATGTCTTTGCCGAAGATGTTTGATCAGTGACTTCATCGTTTCGCTCATGAGGGAGCGAATTAGCTGTCTGGAACGGATATACGTGTTGTCACTGTTCAATATATATATATATATATATATATACATATATATATATATATATATATATATATATATATATATATATATATATATATATATATATATATATATATATATATATATAAGAGTAATTCCACGTCAGAACAGCAACGCTCAATGGGTCAACATCTCCGATTTCGTGCAAATTTTGGGGATAGGTTCTCATTACCGAAAAAATAAGATCCTGAAAATTTCAGGTCGATAGGAAATAGAATTTTGGATATATCGGCCAATAAAAAAATTTGGCCAGTTTTAACGTCAAAAAATTCAAAATCAAATTTCTTCGGTAAAAATGAACTTTTAGGACCAAAAATTATTTGAAAAAGCCCAAATTGATACGAAATTTTCCGAGGAATCCGATTAAATCAGAATAGCTATTTAGCTGACGCATGCGCAAAAAACTCGAAAAACTAAAAATGTCACTTTTTCTTTAAAAATTCATAGCTCAGCTGCTGCCACTTCGAATTTCTCAAAATTTTCAGAGAAGATAGCTGAAACCATGTACTTTCATGTAAAATCTGCGGATCCATGCTCTTTACATGAAAATTTTCGGCAAAAGACCGAAAATACGGAAATTTGATATTTTTAATTTTTATCGTTATATTTAAGTACGATGAGCATTGTAGAATTCAATGATAATTCAATAGGATTGAAAAAATAGTTTAATAAAATTTGAAATTAATTTTATTGAAATAATTCAATTCAACAGAACGTGAAAAAAATATTGAAATCCAACAAAAGTTGCAGTCATAGGTCTATAGATTTGATGTTTTTTAACTTTTCTAAAGAATTTTCATATTTTCTTATTCGGTTTAATTTCCCACAGGAAAATTTATTCAGCAATGTTGTGTGATATTGTGAATACATTTAAAATTCAATATCAACTATAAAACTAACATATGTATTGGATACCCAATCGTAAACGTTTTTATTTAACAAATCAAAAATCAGTTCGTTTACGATTGGGTATCCAATACATATGTTAGTTTTATAGTTGATAAAATATGGAACCTTGGTTTCAATATCAAAACGAACGATGATATGCTTGAAGCTGAAATATCAATCATGGACCAAATAGGTAAAAATAAATACGTGTACTCCGATAGAAATTTAAAGATTGGTTATAATTTCATACTGTCAAATATCACAGTGGAAACTGTGAAGAATTATGTTAAAATAAAATTATACGGACAAATAAAAAGTAAATTTGAACAGTTTTTCAGAAAATAAATTATGTGACCAATATGATGATTATATTTTACTGTACCTACTTGAGTTGGGTATTACTACTCTCACAACTGTTTCTCACTTGTCTTAGGATATTGTTAATTTAAAAAATTTTCATTTGATTATTTTTTATCACAAAAATTGATTTTGAATTTTTAAATGTTATCACAATATCACACAACATTGTTAAATAAATTTTCCTGTGGGAAATTAAACCGAATAAAAAAATATGGAAATTATTTAGAAAAGTTAAAAAACATCAAATCTATAGACTGTGACTGCAACTTTTTTTGGATTTCAATATTTTTTTCACGTTCTGCTAAATTGAATTATTTAAATCAAATTAATTTCAAATTTTATTAAACTATTTTTTTAATTCTACAATGCTCTCATTGAATTCTACAATGCTCTCATCGTACTTAAATATAACGATAAAAATAAAAAATATCAAATTTCCGTATTTTCGGTCTTTTGACGAAAATTTTCATGTAATGAAAGTACATGGTTTCAGCTACCTTCCCTGAAAATTTTGAGAAAATCGAAGTGGCAGCAGCTGAGTTATGGATCTTTAAAGAAAAAGTGACATTTTTGAGTTTTTTGAGTTTTTGCGCATGCGTCAGCTAAATACGCTAGCTATTCTGATTTAAGTTCATTTTTACCGAAGAAATATGATTTTGAATTTTTTGATGTTAAAATTGGCCAAATTTTTTTATTGGCCGATATATCCAAAGTTTTATTTCCTATCGACCTGAAATTTCCAGGATCTTATTTGTTCGGTAATGAGAACCTATCCCCAAAATTTGAACGAAATCGGAGATGTTGACCCATTGAGCGTTTCTGTTCTGACGTGGAATGACTCATAAATGAAAATTGCACATTAAGCGGTTAACATGTTGTATTATATTCCGTGACCTTGTTAACTTTGCGTGCGGGTAAATTCTTGTTGACGGCGTGGTACATGATTTTTTTTCTCTCAATTTTGGTAAGTTCGAAGTGGACCATGACCAAAGTGTTTCGATTGTGGGTTGAAATTGTTGACCAACTAGGGTAGTGAAGCTCGTTGTACGTTTTTTTGTGGTATAATAGAGTTAGTACACTAGCTACTCAGCATTCCAGCATTCTATCCTCTAAAAAATTAAGTTCAGAGAAAAAAATCATCAACCTATTGTAATTGGTTGAAAATATTATCTGAAAAATATGGAAACTATTTATCTCATTAAAAAAAAATTGAATATTTTTTTGGTTATTTATCAGGATGTTTAGTCACCGTTAGTGGTTGGTTAATTTTTAAACATGCAATAAGTAGTAACCCATTAAGTTATTAGTATTCAAAAAGCAAGCATTTTATTATGTTGATTAGTAGTTGAAGATTATGTTAGAGATCGTATTCAAATTTTATTCAATACCTCTGTCTGAGTATTGAAAATAAATAGTTGTAATCATAAGTAAGTATGTAGCTCAGTGGTAGAAGCTTCGATCTTCTAATCTCTGTGACTTCCGGTCGCGGTTTCGAATCTCAGCGACTGCGGAATTCTTCTGATGGTCCGAGAAAGTAGTGAAGCAAGATACAATGGGCCGTGAGGCCTGAGTGTCATCGAGACTGCCCTGGTTGCAGAATCGAGCCTACCACACAACGTGGAGTGTTTAGTGGGTATATCTGATGTGATTAAATTCGGACTAAGGGACTCCCACACTACCTTGTGGGATGTTACAGACCCATACGGTGCCCATAAGGGTTTCAACCACTTCTCAAGAAAAAAAAGTAGACAGGTATTGGTAGGCGTACCATTTATTTTAAACAAATAATTCAAGGGTGTGTGCCTACGGACGCCATTGCTTTAAGTAGGGAAGCAATCGTTAATGGAAAAAGACTGCCTTCAACTTAGATACCACATACTGAATTTGAAGAGAAATATCTGAAGTGGTTTCCGACATATTAGGAAAAATTCGATTTTTCTGTTGTATTTTTAACAACTGTAGATCGGAACGGAAGCACCTTAGACCCCATGTTCATACGAAATTTTGTCATAAAAAGACATGAGGAACTACATCTTTGAATTTGTTATACTACTCAGGAAACACCCGTATATTCCGGAAATTCCCTAATTTATATAATTAGAGATTTGGAGACGTAGAGAGGTAAAAGTCGTAATATCAATGTTTGAGGGGAATGAATATTATTGTTGTTCTACTTCTAGTAGAAAAGAACCCAGTTTATTCCTCTTTCTTCCATCTACCTTATAATAATAATAATAATAATAATAATAAATTTATTTACCACACAAATAAGAGTAAATAATCAATAACTCACGTAAGTATGCAAATACTTGTGTGTGAGTGAAAATAAATATAAATAGAATAAATATAAATATCAATTTCTTACATAAGATAAATTTAACATACTGAGTTATATAATCTTGTACTGATCCTTAACTACTTATTTATAAGCTAATAATATCAACAATACTTAAATATAAAAGAGAAAAGGAAAAATATGCATATATATGCATTGATCAACACATATATACACATATACACATACACATACATATATCCACACATATACACCATACACATATATAAAAACGAAGCATCTAAACAAAATATGTTGATTAAACTTACAATATCTATTTGGGTGAGCGATATTTTTTACTCCTGAACAGACAACAAAGAAAGAAAAAAATATAATAAAATAATAAATTTAGACAAATGTTTGGTATCGTATATTGGCACTGGTTTACAGATTTCAATAGCTAGGATCCATCAATCAATTTATGAAATAGGCTTCGTTTCTCGGAAATAACAAAATGTTTTAAGCGTTTTTTATATAAATTAATGTTTGTTAATGACTTTATATTTGTTGGTATTATATTGGCAATTTTGTGTTGAAGGTAGGTATATGAGCGTTGACCTTTTGCTTTCTCCATTTTGGGTACTTTAGATTGTTCTTTATTTCTAGTAAAATAGTTGTGGGTAAATTTGTTCAAATTTTTCATCTCACTGAAAAGTCTTATTCCCATATTGTAGAAGTAGAGTTGTCTAATATCCATTACCCGTGCTTCCTTATATAGTTCATCTGAAGAATAGGAACGTGGTTTATTAATCAATGTTTTTAAGATGTACTTGTGTAATGAATCTAGTGATTTAAAAAAATTGTTTCTTACAGATCCCCAAGCCGTTATTCCATATCTAATATGACTTTCCACTAGAGCATAGTATATGGTTTTCAAATCTTTCATTTTAAGGTAGTCTCTTAAGTTTCTAAGTTGGTATAATATATAACGAAGGCGTTTTAGTAACACTGAAATATGTTGATTCCATCTAAGATGTGAATCTAATACAATACCTAGGTAAGTGACAGTATTAGTAATTGATATTACAAAATTTACATCTTGACTTGATTTTATGTCCAGTGTTTCTAGGTTTGGAATAGAATTTTCGTTGCACTTAAATGCCATGAAGCTCGTTTTCTCCAAGTTTATAGAGAGTAAGTTTAATGAGAGCCAATTACATATATTTACTAGGTCATTTTCAGCAATATCCTTTAGATTATCCCATGAATCTGCTTCATAGAATATGACCGTATCATCCGCAAAAGCGATCAAGTTTCCTTTAGATTTTACATTAAATAAATCATTAATATATATATTAAATAAATGATGTATTATCATAACAGCTCTGATATAGGTACATAAACATCATTCAAAGAGCGTTATCCTGTCGTTTCATAAGGATCCTTAAGTCGCATAGTTTCCTGACATGTTCGATCACACACGTTCTCATTGACAGAAATTCAATATTTCAGAATAACAGAACGATCGAAATAATAGTAAGAATAACGTATTTATTTTGCACAACCCACACCTAACGAGACAAGTGAATGATAATTGAAGATGGTGGAGGGATTTTATTGTTAAGTATATTTCATTCATCACTAAATATTTTACTAGAATAACTCGAAAGTAGAATATTCGATTTATATGGTTGCAATCTAATGATAGACCCGAAATTTATAGTTCAGGTGCTCAGAGAAAAATGGTTTTATTTATTTCATTATTTGCTGGCCTAGAGTAAAATGCCAATGAACACACATATTTTACGATCTATCTTTGAACTGTTTTGTAATCTAAAGTCGCTCGACTCGAATCTAACAATAAAATAGAATATGATATTAACTAAACAAATTGACTAGGTTTAATCTGCTTTGCTCTAGAAATATTTGAGCTTGTTCTCGGAGGGCTTGTAATAAAAGCTTAAGAGTGGCCTAGACCTGGTAAGGTTTGCCAGTACTGAAGTATTCTACCCTCAGTTTAGGGTAAGATATCCGAAATTTTTGAAGGTGCACCCTCCCAATACCGAGAGTGTAAGCTGCCTCATTTCCCTTAATTATAGCGTGGCGGGGTATCCAGTCACCTTGTTCTTATCATAGAGATCAAGAATAGAGTACTCGAAGCCCATAAGAACAATGTTATTAATGTGACTAGGTTCTAGCGAGCGGCAGTGGTTTTATCCTTTTCTAATAGTCTGTTCGCTCTTCCGACTAATTATAAAGACCGTAGAGTTCTTCGAGCTGGTCAGGAAATTCGTCATTCGAGCCCTTATTGTCTAGGCATGTAAGAGCTTTTTGACAATTCCATTTCATTCTTCAGTTACTATGAAAGGAGCCTATCGCTTTTTGAGCCGCTTAGTTGTCAGAGAAATTTCAGTCTTCGGGTTGCAACCGTATATTCCGGCTCTAACTCCATTAGAAATTGTAGCCGTCTATGAAACAACAGCTTTCCGCCCTCAGTAGGTCGGTTTAATTTCGAATCCATTCATCTCTGTCTGGGAAGATGATGTTGAAGGGGAAATTAACGTTATTATCGGAGGTAGTCTGTAACTCACATTTCTGATGATGGGCGTGTCAGCTGTTGCAGGTATTAAATTTACAAGCCATACTTGCAATAATAACTTGGTAAGCTGCCAGTATTTTCATTATATCTTTTTTCATTCATGAATGTATTACGAGATTAGACAAATATGGGGATGAATGAGCGTTCCAGAATACTTTATTTCATTCCAAGATGGTGTATGGTAGACACAAAATAATTATCTAAATCTAAAAATGGTGATGGAATTGGAATTGAATTGAACTAGGTTCTGTAGATTTATTTTATTATTTATAGAATAGATTTACGAGATATTACAAATACTTAAATTAATGTATAACCTATAGCAAATTATCGTAATTGGACCGTGGAGTGAGTGTTAGCGTTTCGCATATCGTTAGATGGTACAAGTACAATCTAATAAAGCGCTCTATTTCTTTATCTTCTCAGACAATACAGTACATCTGACTCGCTCTAACTCACAAGACCCTCTTAAACGCCACTTGATCTGACTCAATCTGTGTAGTTTAGATATCGACGATTGCCCTTGGTAAAAAACGACAAACGTAATGATATGTAATCCGAAAATTATTAGCCATCTGAGTTGTTCCATAGTAGAGAAATTTGTTGATTTTAAGGATTTCTACACATGATCTTGTTTACTATAAATTTTTAAGACCAGAATATTTTATACTCAATGGCGTAACACGTGGAAACTCAAATAACGAAAGCTATAAATATGATTGATTGCAAACATAGTAGTGTTTCATACCACCATTATGTTTCAAAGTAGTTACATATTAGGTGAAAATGTTCTGAAATATGATTCTTCGAGAATGAAATGGATTTCGAAAATATGTATAGAATGTTCTATAACGAAGAATTATTGCAATTCATAATTGAGGGTTATTATAGATAACTTTGAATATTTCTGAAGAGAATAAACATGGTAGTTAATATTTAATAATATCATAACAGTTTGAATATAATCGTGATAATATTATGTAACGTTGATATTTCCTACTAGTTTTTGGGAAAAGTAACAATCAGGTATGATTAAAACTGAGATGAATGGAATAATGAAGGCAAGACTTTAATACGTTCATACGACTTTCAGGGTAAAAAACCGCTACATATAAATCTATAAGCTGTCAACTGTCGTTTCATGCTACCTGTGAAACAGCTTATGACATAACAATACTGCCGTCTATCTGTCATGGTGGAAGCCACAATAAGAGGTGTCAGGTGATTAATCTATAAACTGTTATGAGCCGTGATATAGCTGTCATTGGTCTGCTGATCAATGAGAATTCAAGGAGTATAGTTATTAAATGGTGGAAAACTACACACGAGACTGAGAGTGAGGTTAAATAGATGTCTCCCAGTTCCACCAGAAGTGACGATTTTGAACACATGCTCATTAATATTGAATTAGACCATTCAAACTTGAAGAATATGTGACGCAGACACATTAATATAAACTATAAATATCTAACACATGCTCATTTCAATCAAAACTTCTAGTTTGAGATTAATGGGAAGCATATAGCATTCTCAAATCTATATTTATGTGTGCGGCAGACCATCAAAAAGCTGATTTTTTGACTAGAAAGTTTCAAGAAATATTCAGATTGTTGTTATGTGTAATATTGTAATATTCTATGTGAAACAGGAAAATTTGTACCTTCCTACTAGATGAGTTGTATGAATCACCGTAATGATTTATATTTTCAATTCAACACGTGGATGATCTAGACCAATGGTTCTTAAACGTTATTCTATCAAAATAAATATACATGTATTTTTATTAAATACATGTTATTATTATTATTTTTCAATATTTCATTTCTCAAACGGCGCTATCACTCAGCGAACAACAAATTCGTTGGAACGATTAGTGGCGTCATAGCCTAGCGATCATCGTTCTTGAACTGTGGTCGCCGATCGTTTATTAATGGAATTCATTGAAACGGTAAGGGATGACATCGACTGTTGATCATAGTTCGTGAACTATGGTCGCCGGGATGAGATACATATTTCTTATTTTCCTCCAATAACACAACTCTATATTATTAATATTCATTAATATGTTTCTTCATGAGTTTTATAAGAATTTTAAGTAGTAAAACTAATAAGGCACTAAGATTCAAACACTGCATCGGTTAAATTGATTTATTTTTTGTTCTGGTGATGTATTTGGTAATTGGGGAGATATCGATGTAGATGGTTGGAATGTTAGCCACTTCACAATGTCCCCCTCCATACCATCCAAAAATAATCTCTGAGTTTATAATTGAGCGTGTGATTGGTAATGGTCGTCATTGTTTCAGGAATAACGTATGCTAATACCTCCAGCTGATTTTCGTTGATCATTCGGTGATTCATCGGTTGACATTCTGTTGATTATATTTATTTCCAAGGTTCTTGCTGGGACATATGTAAATAAGTTCCACTCGATGCGGAACCTTTGTATACAGCATCCCGTTCAATATAAGGATTATGAAATTTGCTTCCAACACAGCCATTTTCCGCCTCCTCCTTGACCTTTTCAATTGTCTTATAGCGATATTTTTGCCTTCGGAAAATTTGATGTCTCTACTCGAAGTTCTTACTTTCAGACCGAATTATTTCAGCCTACGTGTAAAATTGTGATGTTAATTAGTGTTTCCATGTAATTTAGAAGAGAATAGATGACTTTGATTAATGAAATGCGTCTGCAGCATTTGATCGGTTGTGTGAAAGAGTAATGTATGACTACCTAAGATACTATTCTATGATTTACAAATCTAAATAACTACGATCATTTTATGAATTACCTATTCTATGATTTATATTTCATTTCCATCACTAATAACTAATTTCAAGTTTAAGATAGCTCCCTACTCTATAAAATTCTATTTCAAAACTGTCACTGTCATAAATTTAACGATGTCAGATAATACATTATCTTTTTAGGTTAAATTAAATAGAGAACAGAAAGTGGTAATTCAAAATATCTGAATTTGGTTAAGTTTGAATCAGATCATTATGAGTTTTTAGAAACTCATGAGAACAGCAAACCAGCTATCTGAGACTAAATGACATGTTATCACTGTTCAACCTGGTGAATCAAATCTTTTTCTATTGACTTCTAACACGAAATGTGATTGTAGTTCACTATTTATTGCTGGGGGGCTGTCACCTGGCGGTAGTATTTCCAACTATTCCCCTGTTGATTCTTTAGATAGTGAGAACTATATTGTGAATGCGTACCATTGTGAATAACATTCTCAGTGGGACATCCCCTATTCGGCAGATGGTGTTTGAACATAGGTTCGCCAACCATTTCCAAAGGTGTTTTATTAACCACTTCCAGAGATGGTTGATCAGTGACTTCACGTCTGCCTTGTCCCACTAACGAGCACATGAGAAGAGCGGAACAGCTGCATGGAACTAAAATACTTGTAGTCACTGTTCAGCCTGGTGAATCAAAATTTTGTCTATTGACTTTCAACATGAAATGTGTTTCCGATTTGTAATTTTTTCATTATTCTGTATCTGTTTCATAATGGCACTTCGCTGTTGGAACTATAGTATATTTACATATTATTATCAAAACTGGTATAAAAAACTAGAAGTTCTTTAATTTAACAACAATTTTCATCACAGATGAAAATATATACAGTGCTGACTTGATTTCATTATTGTGGAATAATATGGAGGAAAAAACATTTTTGTTTTTCAAGCACGTTCTTTCTATGTTGACACATAATTGAATGGTTGCCTTGGAAGAATATCGCATCTTTTATATGGAAAATTTTCACAAAAGCTCTATTTCTGTGAATCGTAATGGATATGTGAGAATCTATTGCCTGGGTCCTTGGCTTTGATATTGTTGTCAGGCGGACCGATATTAGAAAGAATCCATCTATCTATATTTAAAAATAACTTCGCTTTGAATACAAGGCTAATATCACATGCACATCAAATTCCCATACCATTTATGAAACGTAATATTACATCTAATTTGTTCCTCCAGATGGAATATATGTCAGGTTGGTGAGAAGTAGCGAGATAACCACTGAATTGCATGGAAACTATATCGAGATTATGAACATCTGCATCCAACTTCCAAACTTTCGAACCTATGTGATTGAAACATCTTATCACTCCAACAACTATAACAATAGCTATATTATGATGTGATTTTCAGCAACAAGAGCTATACATTCAGCTAACAATAAAGATGAGTGCTGCGAAACACTTTCTGAACTTAATAATATATACTATTGTTTCTACGAATGTCAATTGAAGAGCTATGAAATTGTCTAACTTCAACTCAAATGCAATTTTAGACTAGTAGTATTTGTCACAATATAATGATTCATGATGAGAAAATTTTTCCTGCTCTGATTGCATTTTCTTATGCTCATCCTCATCCTTATTTTTATCGTTATTCTCATTTTCATTTTCACAACAAATTAAGTTGTGAACTTAGTACTCGAACAGGTTGCTTGTTAGATATCTTCCATAAGTGTCTCTAGATAGACCAGTAATACTGCAGCTAATGGTTTTCGATAGATTTCTCTCTCTCTCTCTCTCTCTCTCTCTCTCTCTCTCTCTCTCTCTCTCATCTCTCTCATCTCTATATCT
Organism: Endomychus coccineus; assembly: GCA_958510875.1. Taxonomy (NCBI): domain Eukaryota; kingdom Metazoa; phylum Arthropoda; class Insecta; order Coleoptera; family Endomychidae; genus Endomychus; species Endomychus coccineus. The sequence goes on from OY294067.1 coordinate 99,733,689, forward strand.
ATCGATCTTTCAATCTCTCGAGCACATCAGCGGGAAGAGAAGTTAGTGTGGTATCTATTCTCGGCTAGATGGCAATAGATACTATGGTTTCACTAGAATTTTTCGTAATGGGGTATTTGTATCTCGGCTCTTAACTAGTAGCACTGCAGCTTCCTCGTTTCGCAATATTACTTATCGATCTGGAGAAAACTTATCACCTTTGTGGCTAACTAGAAGTGTACCCCACTGGATAGAATACACAATTCCTTCATGTGAAAGAATACAACCCAAAAAAACTCGTGTAGTCTTAAAGTATCGTGTGTTAGCTTGAGTACGAGAGCAGCGCCAATAGTTCCCAGCCTGATATAGATCCAGTTATTGCAGCTGGTCAAAATATGTTGATAACACACAAGATGAAGTCTTGTTAGATTTAGGAAAACAAAAATTGATTGCTCTTCAATAAGTTTTCTTACAACTGTCATTCGTTTATAACGAATTCATCAAATTTCTCACTCGAGAAGGTATTTCTCCTCAAAGCATCCAAGATAGCCTGGATGGCTATAAGTATAGAGAACATTTATTGTCTTATTCGATTGTGAAACATTGGTAATCGTTGCAAAAATCCTTGGAAGGACGGTAGGAATGTCGACAGACGATAAAATTGTCCTTGTTGAGGCGATCGTCGCTTCAAGGTGACAGAAATAGCAGTAATGTTGGTGATTCCACATACAAGCTTTCGATGAATCAACCACCAACGTTTGGGCTAGAATAATGTTAGGTGAAGGAGGGTTCCCTAACAACTCTCAGCAGTTCAGCGCCAGTATCGTGTAGTATGTGATCAGTCCTTTTTGGATCTCTATGGCTGAACCCTGTACACGTGACGTGTTGAAGACAATTGTAACATGAAATAACAATGGTTTTCTACTATGGTCCTTTGTCGATGAATTAAATGTGAAAAGTAGAAGCACCACCGTTTAGGGTCTGTCAGTCGACAAAAAGATAGGGAAAACTGACCAGAGTGCTACGTTTGTTGCACGACAATGCATTCGAAATACGCAAGTCCCAATCCGGAACTGTAGTTTTGAACAAATATATCATCCTCCGTATACTACATATATGGCTCCCACTGACTATTACCTGTTTGAGAATATGAAAAAAGACCTTCGAGGAAGCCATTTCAGTAATGACGAAGAAATGAATGTTGCAGTTTGGCACTTTTTGAAGGCCAATCCAAGGATAACATACTTTCAGGGTTATTAAATTGATGTCAGGGGGTTATAATGGAAAATAAAATTTAATTACCTTTTTTCTCGAAGACAAGCCGTGAATTTTTAGCGCTGCCCTCGTATATGCCTATTATTGTTTTTGCAAATATTATCACTTTTAAGAATAATTCTACGTTAATGAGTAAACTCCGTTCAAACCTCATCGTTAATTATGCTGGTTCGTATTTTGATTCATAAACGAAATAAAATATCCTTAAAGCCACTAAAGGCCTCGTGTGTGGTTTCCAACATCCTATATAACGATGTACTAATGATGTAGATTTTATGTAGTTGTTGACGCGAATCTAGTTAGATGTCACGAATTTCATGAGTTTCGTTTTTCAAAAGTCGCTAAACTATAAAAGTGAGTTATTAAAAGAATCCAATAATTTATGTGGATTGCATAGTGAAAGGAATATTTCTATACGGGTGATTTATTATACATTGTTTATCGCCGTTGTAAAATTTTGACTGTTGATACGATTATAAGACCTATATTGAATAATATAATGTGAATAATATACGAATTCATATAAAAATCACATCATATTGACAAGGTTCCACCATACACCCTATGTGTGAAACGAATACAATAAAGATGTAATTCCTTAAATACAGGGTATGAGTAAGATTGGTATGGCAATGCCTGGGCTAGGAATGAATAATTGATGATTTATTGGCAAAGATATCGGTAACACTATGTTTCTATTAATAAACTATGGAAGAGTTCACACTGTGAATACACTATAACACAATATGGATAAGAAATATAATCACCCTCATCCACTAAAAATATCATTAAAATACCTTTCGGCTACCAAGTGGCCATCATCAGAGTAAACTAAATTATGAATCAAAATGTGCCTAAATACTATTTGGGGATGATAATGTACAGCTGGAAGTAAATCGCAATATCCTGAATTCCGATTTATCGATGGATAAGAAAAAAAAATTCAGTTATTAATCAGAATGAGTTTTTAACAGGTATAATATAATTCAAAATTCTATAACCTCAATATATCATATAATTAACACAGAGTGAACGGTAGCGTACGAAGTCTTTCCTGATTATCATCATCATCAGAGTAAACTAAATTATATATCAAAATGAGCCTAAATACTATTCGGGGATAATAAAGTAGACAAGGGGTTACTTCTAGCTGGAAATGTATCGGAATATCCTGAATTCCGATTTATCGATGGATAAGAAAAAAAAAATCAGTTATTAATCAGAATGAAATTTTAACAAGTATAATATACTTTAAAATTCTATAACCTCAATATATCCTATAATTAACACAGAGTGAACGGTAGCGTACGAAGTCTTTCCTGATTTCAGTTCACAACAGGTTCTAGGTCTACATATCAGTCGAACGGTGAGTCCGATTTACCCAAAATTTATACAGAATATACAAAATAAGCAAAATAAGCTCAAGTCCGATTTTCATTTGTTTCAAAAATAATTGGGTTTTCATTTTTTAAAAGTTAATCAAGTTAACTTTGATAACGTTGTCCCAAATGATAATTTGAAACTATAAATAAGAAAATTCACCCTTCACTGAAAATACTCCTAAAGTACTGAGGACCTTCCGGCTACCAAGTAGCCATCATCAGAGTAAACTAAATTATGAATCAAAATGTGCCTGTTAAAATAATATTTGGGTCTAATAATGCAAATAAGGGGTTACCCTCGGCTGGAGATAAATCGGAATTTAATAAATTGCTTTTTCGTTTATACATCTTCATCCCTTCTAAATTACCTAGATATTCATCCGTATTGTGTTTTAAAAGTGAAAAATGGTGTGACCCATATTCAAAATACGTTAGGCATATGTTATTTTTCTTTATATGGGCAAAATCTTCTTTATACCGAGGTAGAATGTTCCTTTTAGGATTTTGAACACGACTCACAATCGACTTTTCAATCTTGGATTTGTCCGCAACTTTATCAAAGGTGTTGCTTGAACGATTTTTCACCTTGTTATTACATCTATAAACTGGTTGTATTGCAGATTTAGAAAACAAATTATAGAGTTTATTAATTACTAAAGGATGATAACCGAAACTTTTGAATTCTATTGAAGTATTTGAAGGTAATGTCTCTAATTTGGTTAGTTGGCTGTGTTCCAATTTCCTTTTTTATTTAGAAATTGAATTATTGATCAAAGATTTGTCGAAACAACTGTCCACCGCTATTTGCTGGAAGTTCTTCAACTTCGTTGGTGTAATTTTGCTGACTCATGAGGACGTTCAATCCATAACGTACTATATAAAAAAATTATGTTTTTCAGGTATTTTTCTCACTTTTCTTTCGCAGTTTCTCCAAGCGGCAACGCTAGTTATTTTGTGTTGAAGTTGTTTGTATGAGCAGTACTTCACCCCAAACCATATCTATTACACATCTTAGGTGGGTATGGAATACTGTTTTTATTTGTACCCCGTTTAATATTTGCTTTAAACAATATTCAAATGTGTATACGGATGATCTTATTCTATTATCAAGTGTGTTGCAGTGAATGATCTCATGTGTTGATCTATATAGATTTAACGATATTCTCAAGGCGGATAGTGTACATATTATCATTCATATTTAATACTGGTCTATTAAAGTTTGGTAAATGGGTTCTATAGCTTGCGAATGGGGCGGAAATGATTTTTTCGATATTAATTGTCACTAATTTATGCTCCAGCCAATTTTGAATTTTCATTAACCTCTGCACAGTTTTCAGCTGTGTATATTCCATGTTATCAGGTCGGCGACAAATTCTAGGTGAACTAAGTTATTTAAGTATATGGCAAAGACACTTGGACCCAGTATTGTTTCGTCTGGTGTCTCATATCTAATTATTGGAGTACTGAGCTGTATTCCTTATTTACCACTTGCTGTCTATGTGTTATAGAATTTGTTAGTAGTGATAATGGTACGTCTTTCAACTTCCTCGAGAGTTGCTAGTAGTTATCAATGACTAATTGTACCAGACGCTTCTTTGAAATCTATGAAGGCGAAGTGAGGAAACTTATTGCGTGCGTTAATGTTTGAGAGAAATAATTTTGAGTTTTTTTTCAATGAATTCAATTTGTATATTCTTCAAGGGAGACTCGAATATTTTGCTGATGTTTTTTTGCGGGCGATATAGGTCTGTAATTACTTCAGTTTTATATTTGGACTTGTGAATAGACTTTGTAGCTGTAACTTTAGAAGTGCTTGGAAATTCACCTTTAATTAAAATCTTATCAATCATCAACGCTAATGGTTCTGAGATGTATAGTTACAGATATTTTATTAATTGCTCTAGTTTGAATTCCGTCCAGGCTCAATTCATTAGCGTTTCGATATTTGGATACAGGCGTTGGTATTGATAAGTCGATATATACATATGTGTCTATTTGATTGACTCTTTTTTCTGAAAGAAGAATTTATTAAATCCATATGTAATCTCGATATTTTTGTCTAATATATTTTGTTCGCATATTAATATGTGTTTATTGAGATTTCTAACTGTTATTTTCTGGCAATTTCCCTTGTAAGAATAAGTATTATTACAAAGTGAATGATTTAGTTGGAGAATTTTTTATAATAGTTTCGTTCAGTTCTTCTTCCAATATGTTTTTCACTTCTAAATTGTCAAGATTTCGGAATAAAATCAATAGAACAGACGACAGTTTGTGTCTTGTATGACAGATTTGATTAATTCACTCCTTGCGTTTTATGTTTCTTGAATTGATTTCAGATTTTATTGATTTTTATAAATTTATTTGTTGTGTCCGATGTTTCTTTTGTTTGTATAGTTCCGCCCAATTCACCGTTGATATACCTATTTTATTTTAAATTGCTGTAATATTAAAAAAATGTAACGGCTGAATATTCTTTTGAAAATTAGAGAACAATATGATGTAAGAAAGTAATATTTTGGCATAAAGTAACTTTTAGAATATCAACCTGTTGATGAGTTGGTGACAATATTTACTCCTCTATTTCTTACTTCACTGGACTAATAGATATTTACGATATAAGTGGGATATGAGATTCTTTGAAGTACGAATTGTGCGTACGTTAATAAAGCGTTATCACACGTTTATTGTGCAGATTTTATCTACGCCTGTTCAATGTGAAAATAAGCAGTTATTATTATGATATAAAATTTGTCATGATTTATTGGAAAAACTAGAACATTGAAACTAATAATTGAGGTGGAGCTTTTGAAAATTGGATGGAAACTCATGGTAACAGCAATACTGCACTTGTGATCCATCTAAATTTGATTGATTAAAAATCAGTTAGATAAGAAAAACGCATACGGTAATAACCTCCTTATTTCGCTTAAAATGAGTGATATAAGAAGTTCTTATCCCATGGGTGTAGATACATATTTTTTATTAGTTTTTTTAATTCTCTGTTCTTTGTTACTTGAGAAAGTAGCAACATTTTATGGAGCAGAAACTAACGTTGTTGTGGATATTTTCTTCCGTAACAAAAGTCCACAAGAAGATATTTTCGCAATTTGATTTGTAGTTTAATCGTTGATCAATCAATGGTTCAATGTATCAGTCTAAAAGTGGCGAAAGGAGTCCATGCTATTTATAGGTTTACTTTCTGGGACAAGTTGTTGTAATTTTATATTAAAAACAAATATAGCGCAAAAACTATAAAATTGAAATTCAAACAAATAGATCACAATGTTAATAACAAAATTATAATAATTCTTCAACTTTCTGGCCGTTTTCTTGCAAGTGCCATCTACACCTTTTCTCACTGGAAAACGTGTCTTTCGGAATGACTCTAGTATCAATTCTCGGTATTAGATCTTCAGTTTCGACCATGGTTTCGTACACAACAAATTTCATGTAACCCGAGATAAAAAAAAACAGATAGGGCTCCACTCAATTTCTTGGTGAAACATATGGTTCAATCTATCTTCAACCATACACACCCAAACATGACTGTTTCTGGAATTATAGTAAACTAGGCGTATCCCGTCCGACTCGGCTTGCTAACCGTTCCAGTGACAGTTACGGCGACCTGGGTGTCTGCCACCCGTCATGCATCTCAGTGTTGACAAATAGGCATACCCCGGTTTTCGGCGACCTAGCGATCTACCATCTGACATACATTTCAGTATTGACAGCTACACGCGAATTTCCCTGACTTTCAATGGTCCATCATGGCCAAATGACATAACTTTTTCAATAGTCGGCTACGCTATCAATATATAGATTTAGATATAATAGAATAAAACACTTTCACTTTGTTTTTTATTATATCAATGAAGCTAATGGCTTCCACCATTGAATATAGATTTAGCTTCGTCGCTATAGAATACTTATTGTGGGAAAATTGAACGGCGACACATTTGGATAATTAAAACAGTTTGAAAACTCTATACTGGAAAATCTCTGGACTCTAATACTTGTACTCTGGTGAAATTGTACGTATTGAAATACTTTCTTTACATACAGTAGAATTGTATGATGATGACCTTTCAGAAATATTATATAATATTTTACAGGGTCGATCATAAAATCCTTTTTGCAAAATTGAAGAGTCAGAGCTTTTATGGAAAGTGATTTAGAATGTAGAACGCAGAGAGTGAAAATTTCGGAGGCTGGACTAAATCTCATATCTGGGGTATTGTCACTACAAATGGGAGATCCTCAAGGCTACATAATTAGCCTATTTTCGTTTCTAATCTATATTAATGATCTACCACGAGCTGATGATAATAAGCTACTTATCAATTATGCAGATGATAGTAACATTGAAGTATCTGCAAATGACCTTTGCCTTCCCGAAACAGAAATTGCCTCTGCGCTCTCAAGTATTGAACATTGGTGTATAAATGACAAACTCACATTGAACAAAAGTAAGACAAACTGCATCATCTTTACGTCAAGCCATAGTAGACTGCAAATTCCAGAAACATTAAATTTAAATAATTACATTTTGGAAATGAAGGATTATTTAAAATGTCTTGGAATAAATGTAGATGAAAATTTCAACTGGTGTAAAGAAATCGAATAACGAAGTAAAATGCTGAGTTCCATCATTTATAGTTTACGTGTCATGAAACCACAACTTGAGGAAAATACATTAAAAGTTGTTTATTATGCCAACTTTCAATCTCTGTTGAGTTTTGGGGTAACAGCTACCAGGTTGATATGATATTCAGGCAGCAAAGAAGAGCAATACGAATAATCTTTGGATTAGGGTATAAGCTTAGTTGCTGAGTTTTTTTCGAAAATAACAACTTGCTAACTGTTATTGGAATATAAATTTGTCAATCCTTTTTTTTTTATTCTCAAACATCGAAGATTCTTTACAGATTTCAAAAAATCTCCCAATTACAATACACGTAATATTCCATATATACAGGATGGTCCAGTTTCGAAAGCGGAAACTTCACAGGTAGACAGATAACTACAAAATAATATCAGTTTGTGCGATAAACTATATTCGAAAAATGCTTCATTACATAGATACAGGGTGTCAAAATTTTTATAAAAATATCCAGATTTAATAATATTTTTAAAAGTACTTTAGATATTTAAAGGAAATTTGCCATATTATTTTACTTCCACCAGTGGCGTGCTTACAGATACATCTTCGATTATTTTTCATAAGAAATATGGTACGCCACTGATTTTTTTAGAAGTAAAAATTAAATCCTTGTTCAATTTACAACAAAAAAGAGCTCCTTACTTTTTTTCGTTTGACACATCGTTTGCCAGTAAAAAATTAAAATTCTTTATGCAACTGGAATTCAGACAAATTTCAATCTGTCGTAGTAGGCCATTAAAAAACAACTACTACTGTAAATGTTCTTTCATTCTATTATGACAGTTGATTGAATTGTGTCATGTAATTTAATTTCGAGTTATTGTTAATATTGTTATTAGTGTTGCGCAAGTATTAATCTGAAAAATACTTTTTTCTAACAACGAATACGCAGATATTCATTTTTGCTAAGGATTTTGTGATGGAAATCCAGAAGCAGCAGTTCGTGAATATCGTAGACGCTATCCAAATAGAAAAGGTCTAGATGGTCGCGTTTTCATCAGAACACATCAGAATTTTCGTAACTTTGGCCTGCATGTTGATAACGAACGGAACAGAAGCCGTCGATATAATATTCAGAATAATCATATACTCCGTACTTTTGATAACAATCCGAGGCTGAGCTCTCGGAAGGCAGCTCAGAACCTTCACATACCGAAGTCTATAATATTACAAACACTACACGATGACCACAGACATGCATATCACCTACAGCCTGTTCAGGATTTGCATCCTGGTGATGCTGAAAAGAGAATAAGATTTTGCCAGTGGCTTTTAAACTCAATGGAAGAAAATCCTGAGTTTTTCCATAAGATTCTTTGGGCGGATGAATCCTCTTTCACCAGACGTGGGGTAACAAATTACCATAATACCCATATTTGGGCTAATCGGAATCCTCGAGAAATTCGGCCAAGATCATTTCAAAATGAATTTTCCGTAAATTGGTTGGGCGTTATTGATGTTAATGTTTGTGGTCCACATTTCCTATCCCCAAGGATGAACCTTTGAGTATTTATTAATTATTAGTTCAAAATAGTATTCAAACACATAGTTTTATTCGTTTTCTAATATAGATGATGATGGCTACTTGGTAGCTGGAAGGTTCTTAGTAATTTAATGGTATTTTTAGTGGTTGAGGGTGATCATTTTGTACTTATTAGTATTATTCGTGGAGTCAGTTCTACTTGGGGACCACTGAGAAACCACAGTAGTATATTAAAGCTATGGAAATCGGTACTGTGCTTGCTCAGTGGTTCCTAGTACTGAACTAATAAAGCTATTGGCTACTTAACTCCACTTCAATCTGATATTCACTAGAAAATTTTCATAAACGTAAATTTTCATATTTTATTCTATTCTTACACACCGTTTATCAGAATACTTATGATGTGTTTTAATAATCGATGTCCTTTCAAAATTGACCATAGACAATTAGTGCAAAATTGTATTGTTTTATTCAGTTATTTAGATTCGTGTTCTTCATTCATTGCTGACAGTTGACAGTTTGCCAGTGGATGCAATCACTGTCACGACGTTTTTGACTCATATTGGGTTATTTGAAAAAAATTCGATAGATTTATAATTTTGCACATACGTGTATTTAAATTTGTCAGGAATGTGATGCGCATAAGAGCAATAAGATAAAATTTCATCGCCAGTATTACACAACTTGAAAAAACCACGGTTTAGTTGGATGAAACAACAACAGAGAACAATTACAAATTTATAACAATCTTTCTAGATGAAAATGCAAGCATAGTAATTATTATTTCAATAAATAGTTATCTAGACCTAGATAAACTTTCAGAATGTAACAATCAGATAATTAGCTAGTTAATAACTAATTTCCATTGCTCCTCTTGTTGGTACACTTTTTCGCGGGTTAAATGAATTTCCGAAGAAAGTGTAACTGTCAGCGTCAAATAGAAATTATCGCTAATTTTCATATGAGATCATGATAGCTCTAGTAAGTACTATAAGGTGAAGCTTGCATTGGAACAAGAATTTATAATTACTGAAACCAATGTTGAAGTAAATCGTTTATCCGAGATGAATTTCGGCGTTTCTAATTAACTTTACTCCATGAAAAACGTTATTTCCCAAAATTAATTAACTTCTCTCTCATCTCTTATGATACTCTGCAAATAGCATGTGAACCAATTATTATTACAGAAATACTGAATTAGCGAAAGATCGCAAAATAATCTACGAGGCACGCAACCAACCATCTCAAACTTGTTTAATTTTATGTTGAGGTTAATTTTCTGGGGTTAAGGACCTTTGAAGCATAATTATTTACTTCCTTTGAACTTCATTAAAATTGACTGCAAAAGTGGCGCGCACGACGAACTTTTCCTATAACGGTATAATGTTTCAGGGGTTTTGTTAGACCTTTTAACCCCAAAACAACTGAAGAACTTGTGTGTTGACAATGTTTATGTACCCAAATATCAACTACTGTAAGTTAAATATCATCCGCTTATTTCTTGTTCTAGAACTTCGTGAATCTAATCTGCTAATCATTTCAGATGTCTACTGAACATCATAGGAAGATATAGATTTGTATCTAATTCATTTTTTATTATTCTGGAGAGATAATTTCATGACTATCCAACTGAACAATAACTGCAATTGGTGTAGGTTGAATTGCTATTTCTTCTCAAACTTGCGGAAACTGAACACTCCACGAAGCAGAGAAACTATTGAAATTTGGGGAACAGACTTTCCGAACAAGATATTTAAAAAAGGATCTTTCATTTATACTTATACAATATGCCGCGTTTAGTACCAGCCTGTCGGTTTTCACCTTATGTCGTTATGTAATAATAAATATTCAGGATTAGAGTGTGATGGAATGAAACAAAATGTTAAAACTCAGTGAGAAGAGATCAGATTCAAAGTATTTTTTATTTTCAATTCTGACAGACAGTCAATATAATAATTAAATTACAAATAACGTTAGTCATAAACATGGATTACATGATCAAACTATTTGAAAATATATCCCGATGTAGACTTCCGATCTTGCAGATCATTCATCATTCCAATTCTTCATTCATCGCCGACTCCCACTGTTTCCGACATGAATGACTTTTCACTTCATCATAAGACAATGGTACATTATTAACGAATTCTTCAGCTGAAAGTGCAAATATTACTGGATCTCCAGAAAATGGAAGATCATTTTCACGCGATGGAACTAAATGTGAGTTCATTTCAAAATCTTTATGCCACAAAGGAGATTTTCCAATTCAGGATATGTGTTCTGATGATCCAGAATGATTGTCGCCTTCTTTAAAGTCCTTATCACCTTGATTTACTGAAGATTTTCTGCAAATATTCTCATCGCTCTGAATGTCACACATAGTCATTTCTTCGGATTCAGTTTTGCCTGCATTACTCACCGGATGAAACTCATTTTCTTTATTTTCAACAACAACCAGAGGACATGTTTTAAAATTTTTCATGCATTCCATTGATTCATAAAATATCACATCTCTTCCAATCTTCACACATTCATTCTCACAATCCCACAATCTGTATACATTTGGAACATAATCAATCATAATACATTTCAAACTCTTCTTATCAAATTTGCTATTTCGAAACTGTTTAGGTTTGTGAAGATATGCCTTAAAACCAAATATACGTAAATTTGATAGATTTGGTTTCTTACCATTCCATATTTCAAATGATGTTTGACATTTCATAGCTGTTGTGGGAGATCTATTCAACAAATATGCTGATGTTCTGACTGCTTCACCCCAAAAATATCCATATTTGCACCAATAATCATAGAACGTGCCTTTTCAACTGAAGACCTATTCAGTCTTTCAGCACGACCATTTTGCTCTGAAGAATATGGTACAGTATAATCAATAATGATTCCATTCGAATCAAAAAATCTCTAAACTCGTTAGAAATATATTCTCCACCATTATCACATTTCAATTTCAAACTTGATTATGCTGTTGTCATAGATATATAGATAGATATTTTTTGGCGAAAATCATTATAACTTACATTATAATTATTTACATAGTCAAAGAAATGTTTTAAATATTAAGAACAATTAAAAATAAATGGTTGTGACAATTAAGCAAATAAAAATAGAGTCAATACTTTCTCCACAGCACATTCAAGGACACATTAAAAAACATAGAGTGATCGCAGCTTTTTGTCTAATCTAAGCTGAGTTTAGCAAAATATTCACTAATGGAGTATGGTTCAATATTAATCAATAGTTTTTTCAATTCCTTTTTGAATGCATTTATGCCTTTTATACGCGACAGATGTTCTGGCGGTGCGTTGTAGAATTTGATGGCACTATATTCTGGACCCTTTTCGCTTATTGTGAGGCGGTGTTTAGGCAGGGCGTACATGTGGTTGGGTCGGGTAGCGTATGTGCAGGGATTTTTGCTGAATAAACTTTGATGTTTTCTCAAAAACATTATGCACTCCATAATGTAGATTCCATAGGTCGTAAGAAAGACGTATTTCTTGAAGATTCCTCTGCAGGACTGACGCCTCTTTAGGCCATATGTAATACGCAATACAGATTTCTGTAACCGAAATACTCTCGTTACGTTCGGGCTATGACCCCAAATAATGATTCCATATTTTATAATTGAAAATATATACACTGTTTTAATGGCCTCCCTGTTTAAGTATTTTGCAACTACTCGTATTGTATAGCAAGCCTGACTTAGTTTTTCACATATTTTATTTATTTGCGATGCAAAAGATAGGTGTTCGTTGAAGTTAAACTCAACCCAGCCTCCATCTAGGATTATTTGCTTCGGGCATATGAAGTTATTATTATGTGTTTTGAAGAGAATACAACAGGTTTTGTTTTTATTTAGTATTAGTTTGTTAGGTATAAGGTAATTGTTTACGATTTTCAGAATTGTCAATGCTATATGTTCTGGAGATCGATCTTTTAGTACAGGTACCACTGCATTTGGGTCATCGGCATAGCTAACAAGTTGTTCACTAGTGTTCTGTATACTTTGAGGTAGGTCGTTTATGAAGATAATGAATAATATGGGACCCAGAATGCTGCCTTGTGGAATGCCGTTATTAATTTGGATTTCGTTGGATAAGCTGAGGGTTTGATTGTTAGATATCTTGACTTTTTGTATCCGGTTAAATAGATATGATTTGATTAGGGCGAGTGCAATTCCACGAACACCATAACGCTCAAGTTTTCCATACAAAATTTCGTGGTTCAGGCAGTCAAAAGCCTTAGTTAAGTCCATAAAGATTCCACAGGCTGCACCGTCACTCTCTAGGGCATTTAATACTTTTTTCAAAAAATCAAATCATATTTTTGAATGATTTAAAATATCCAAATACCTCAGACTTTGAAGACAATAAATATGTCATGCAGAAATCAGAAAAATAATCAAGAAATGTCAAAAAATATCGTTTATTATCCCATGTAGATGGCGTTATTGAACCACATACATCTGCAGTTCTATGACCTTCATATGACAATTTATGTTGTTTAGCATTCACACAACTCTCACAAAATTTTCTTTCAGTCAAATCATTCAGTTTGAAACCTTCTATCATGTTTTCCAATTTTCTGATATACTGTTCATTCAAATGACCAAGCCGTTGATGCCATATATCATAACTATTATTTTCAGCAATATAAACTTCATTCAAATCTATATCAACATGAAAGATTACTTCATATAGAGTGTTGTATTTGAAGCCACTTACCACAACTACATTATCTTTCGAAATGCCGACTACATTATTATTGAATACTACCTTGAAACAATTTTCTTCAATTCTACGCACGGACAAGAGATTTTTTCTCAAACTAGGTACATAAATTACATTATTGATGGTACAAATATATTTACACCTCTAACATTATTTGATACTCTCAAATATACGACATGTGTACCTTCTTAATCTTGGTCAACTTTAGCTACACCTATTTTCAAAGAAGTTATCAATTTCCGTACTCCCTTCAGTAAATCCATATCATTTACAAGATGATCGGATGCTCCCGAGTCTACACACCATGATGACTTCCTTGAATCATTCGTTAAACATCCTTCGTTCGTCATGAATGCTATAGCTTCTATATCCTCTTCTGATTCAGCATCTTTGGACACATGAGCTTGCTTCTTTCTTTGCCGAGGTTGTTTTTCCAAAAAACGATTCTTTAGTCTATTAGGAAATTCATTTCAAAAATGGCCTACTTCATTGCATCCAAAACAACGTACTTCATTTCTTCTATTTTGTAGCTTCGAGCCAAATGCACTACCATGATTGTCACCATGAACAATCACATGTCGTCTTTCAGCTTCCTTATCCAAAAGCCGTCCCTTCAGAGAATTAGTAGTAATATTGTCATTTGATAGAGTTTCAATAGCAGTGACAACAATATTATATGATTCTGGTAGTGTTAGTAGTAAAATACAAGCTATCATTTCTTCCTCCAATTTTCCTCCAGCTGATTTAATTTGACGCACAATATCATCAAATTTCAACAAATGAGTTTCCATTGACATCCCTTCTTCATATTTCATTCTCAGTAAATTTCTCAAAAAATAAAGTCTATTAGAAACCACTTTTCTTTCAAATATATGCACAAACTTATCCCATTTTTCTTTTGCTGTAGATCCCTCTCGAACGTACTCTAAATGTGTACCAGTAACACACTGGACTATTACTGACTTTGCTTTACTGTATTTTCTATCAAATACCTTCTTATCATCTTCTTGTTCTGGCCGAAGTTCGGTAAGACATTTCAAAACATCATTCTCGATAAATGTCATAAATAGCAAAAGGCGGTGATATTCAGTAGGCCAGATAACATCTTACCGTGCCCTCCTCCAGGTGGAAAGTAGAGCTACAGGTCCTATATGTTGTACGATGTTACTGCATGTTTAAGATCCCCATCTGCCCTTGGAAATAGTCAGGATTCGGCAAAAAAAGTTTCCTCGTTAGGGTGAACTTGCCTCATGGCGTCGGTGCTAAGCCACATGATATAATACGTGATAAAATGGAAATAATAATGATAATTAGACAATTCCATCACTTCAACAAATGTTAAAAATGGTTATTCTCTAAATAATAGTAGAGTCGACATTAATATTCCTAACGAACATTCCGTAATGTTTCCGTTGAGATGGCACGGCATTCCTGTGTGATCCTTCGTCTTAGTTGCTCTATGTTTTCTGGTTGGTTTTGTACATAACAGATTTCAAAAGATCCCACAAAAAGACATCTAATCATGTTAGGTCTGATCAAAATAAGATTAACATGGATATCTGTTTGGTATGCAGTGGGCTATAATCACAGAACTAGAAGAGAAATTGCAGAACCTGTCCTAAAATTAAAGAGGGAGTATTTGAATGTACTTTTCGAAGAAGAGCAATAATACCTCATGCTTCCATAACCATCTCGATAGGAATTCAAAATAAATGGAAAGGTAGGTGGAGAGATAACTTGTTTAAAATGTTTTTTAAATGCAAGCAAGCGTTCTAGGGTAATGCCAATTTGAACCTTCTGATTGTGTTTATGTCTTATCGTATTTTCTTATGAATCGGCAAGAACACAAGCGTTTATCTAGATGCTAATAACAAAACAGCCATGATTAATTGATCACGTGACTTCCCTCACTTTTGTTAGCAAACTAGCTTCCGGACACTATATCGGAAAATAAAATTGAAAGTGAAAACTTTTTTAAAGACAAGCTTTCATTTAAAAAGTGTACTGAAAAGAAATATGAAATCATGATCTCCGACCGCAAAAATCACGTATACCAATTTTGAAAAGAATCGAACCATAATCACCTAACTCATCCGCCATCTTGAATTTTTTTATTTTGACTGAAATATCATGATCTCCGACCCCAAAGACCCCATATACCAATTTTAAATAGAATCGGACCATAATCCATCTTGTTTTTTCCTCTTAGAATACACACACACGCGCACACACACACACACACTCACGCCCCCACATTGCCAGAACCCAGCCACCCACCCCAATTGAAATATGTCTAGTACGAAACCAAACCAGAAAACATTGAGCAACTAAGATATAGGATCACACAGGAATATCGGGCCTAATCAGCGGAAATATTGCAGAATGTTCGTCAGGAATTCGAAAGTCAACTCTACTATTGGTTAGATGATAACGGAAACCATTTTGAACATTTGTCGAAGTTATTTTTTCCATTTCATCAAAATTCAAAGATTTGAATAGGCATTACTTTGGAACGCCTGCCTGAGTTTAAAAAAATTAACAAATTCCACGGGGGTGACTATGTGAGTCTAGGAGATTTTCCAACCCTCTTGAAAAGTACATCAGAATACGTCCCTTTCGCATTTTGAAATATCTCTTCTTGTTCTGGAGCTTATAGCCTATTGCTCCTTTTCAAATTGCCACCTGTATAATGACTCTACACCGCTACTATTGTAACTAAAATTTTTGTAATTTCTAAATTATGGTGGAATAGATATATTATTATTCTCCTCCAAGTTCTGTTAAGTACCTTTGAAAATTTCATCAATTGTTGTTGAAAAGGAAGTGGTTCATAGAATTCATGAATCACCTCATGCACTGATTCTTAGGTAAGTGAGTTGAAATAAAATGTTCTTATGGGTACGAGATGACGTAATTCGCATTTTCCATCATGCTCAATAGTGCGCAGACATTATAATCTGATTACAAAGTGGGTGAAAACGTTACGGAATTCAGCTCATAATTGAGTGAATATGAAGAAATATTCTGTCAGTTTTACATTTATATCTGCTCAAACGTCTCGTTTGTAATACAAGTGCATTGTTGATTATTCCATAACAAATGGAACAATAAGATATTTTCATGGTTTCGCATATATACATGTCGATAACGCAATATGATACGTGTTTAATATTGTATAATGATACAATTATCAAGTAATGCATATACTTAATTTCAGAAAATCAGCTGATTGTCATAAAATTTTTGTTACATATACAGGGTGCTGCA
Source organism: Endomychus coccineus (assembly GCA_958510875.1). Classification (NCBI taxonomy): domain Eukaryota; kingdom Metazoa; phylum Arthropoda; class Insecta; order Coleoptera; family Endomychidae; genus Endomychus; species Endomychus coccineus. The sequence goes on from OY294067.1 coordinate 99,750,486, forward strand.
TTGGTGTGTCCAAGTTCGATATATTTGTTATTATAGAAGATATCAAATAAAGTTATTTACGAAAATTGTACAGATTTGTAAACTTCACATTTGAAAATTGTTTTGTACAGGATGTTCCATTATGTTAAACCATATATTTTCAATGAGTGGCCACCTATAAATTATTTCAAATTCAGATCATGATCATCTTTCTCATACTTGCAATATAAGGTTTCATATAATGATATGAGGTATTTCAGAACTCATGACCAATTGTATATTAAAATCATTGCAAGTTCAATGCCCTATAGCCTATATACTCCAAACAAATCAACTTGACATTGATTTTTTGCAAGTATAAGTTTTCGACATTGCAGTTTTATAAGGAGTAGCAACTTTTTAATATGGCAACAACTGAATACAGGGGAAGTCAAAAGTCGAGCACCGGAGTTTCTCAATTTTTTTAATGAATGACAGTTAAAGAGTTACCTATGCCTAAAATTATTAATTTCTGAGATATTTTTAATTTAATAACCGAAAGAGTTTTCTAGAAATTATTTCATTATAAATAATTAGCCGTGGAAAAATGATAGTGTACCTGAATAATTATTTTATGTTTCATTATTTTTGTATGACAATTTGTCTTACTATACTTTTCCCAAGGCTATCTAGTGAATAATAGAACAATATTTTAGTATCTCTTTTTTTTATTAAATTGGGAATATCTCAGCAATCAATGATTTAAGGTATAGAGAACGCTTGATAAAAATTGTAGCACATGCACTTATGCCTGCATAAAATTTATGTCAGGTTGTTTTGTTTGGAGTATACGTTGAACTAAAATACATTGAAATACCACATTTAATCTAAAATCGCAACAACATATAGCCTGTCCCATTTAAGAAAATGCACGTTTGGTTCACCTTTGTAATATGAACATTTCAAAATGTGGAGTTTCACAATTTTCATGAATAACATTACTTGATATCTTCGAGAATAACGGATATATTTATGTTCGACACGCTAATTTCACATTCTGAACATAATAAAAATTCACATTTTCTTGTTTTTTCAGTATCTGAAACATTATGTGTTTTAGCAACTTTCTCGGTATGTTCTAGCATTTTGCCCACGTTTTGAGATGATAAAACTACATAATACTGTAAACACCCGATGCGGAATCGACAATAATACCGTATATATCGGCAATGGCCTGCGAATTCCCCTTATTTTCTTGACACAGGTCTAACTATTTGACAAAATAATGATTTGCAACCCGTTGTGAGTTGTTATCGTTTTTATTCCCGAAAAAAAATCCGACCAAACGACGGGAATATAACGTTGTCAAAGAGGGTGACAGATGTCGTTTAGTAACCCAATGGTAGACGAGTGTACTTAGATAAGTCCTCACTCATATCTACGTGCAGATTTCGATAGAGTTTTTTAATTAGTTTATTTTTATCATACTCTGTTTCTCCTTTAATTCGGTATGTATTCATCTGCTTATTGTTATTTTTCAGCGATGGTTGTGAGATTCATAACCAGAAGATATATTGGTGAATACGATCCCACACTTGAGAAAGTATATACGTTTCATACAGTTATCGACAACGAAATGGTGTATTTCGATATATTGGATACAGCTGGTCAACCACATGTGAGTAGTACCTGGTAGCTATATGACTTAATTCTAATACACTATTACAGTTATCAGTGGTCAATTTATTAAGTGGAATTAATATCTATATTATGAAGACGATCGAGTTAATTTACTTGGATTCTACTAATAGTCTAGGAGCCGGAGCGATATTGATGGTCTGAACATTAACCCGATGGCACTATGGTTTATCGTCAGAGGACGGTTCAATGACCAATTCATCTCGCAGACCGAATTTTCGCTGACTCCTAGATCTCGAGATACAGCCTCCGCAAATTGTTTATTTTTTGACTGGAGGTTAACCCTTTTCGAGTTGAGGTTACATCACAATCATGCCATTCTTATACACTTCCACTATGTGCCATCATTTTTTATCGTGTTTGCTTATCAGACTGACCTGTTAAAATTGGACCGAAAATGGACTGCAAGCTAACCCTCCCAAACCTGGTGGAAAATGTTCATTGGTGTTGGCGATTGTTGTCCCTATGCCATCAAAAGTTATCGTTCCATTTCCGAGTAATTGGCCATTATTTGGACCAACAATGTTTTTTTTTCTTATTTTGTGGCTAAACCTTGCGGATAACAAGGTAGCATGATGGCACCATGTTAAATACCTTATTGGAAGTCAGATAAAGAATTATAATCATCGCCATCACTTCTTGCCTATTTCAACCGCCCAAAATCCTCTAAAACCACCCCCAAATATGAATAATATGGATAATATGACCAATTTCATGATAAATTAGTCAATTATTGAGATTCTGGCTGGGTTTGAAATGGAAACGGGGCGTTTGCTGTTGTTTTTTGTTTTGTAGGGTGGTCTTAGGGGATTTTGGGGGGTTGCAATAGGCAAGTAGTGATGGCAATAATTTTAGATCTTCACTTGACTTATTTAACATGGTGCCATCATGTTACCTTATAATTCGCAAGGTTTAGTCACAAAATGAGGAAAAAAAAACATTTTTGGTCCAAATACTGGCCAATTACTCTGATATGGACCGATAACTTTTGATGACATAGGGTATGTTAACAATTGCCAATACCAATGAACATTTTCCACTAGGTTTGGGGGGTTAACTTGCAGTTCATTTTCGGTCCAATTTTAACTGGTCAGCCTGATAAACGGACACGATAAAAAATGATGGCACATGGTGGAAGTGTATAAGAATGGCATGCTTTTCAAGTAACCGCAACTTGAAAAGGGTTAATCTCCAGTCAAAAATTAAACAATTTGCGTAGGCTGTATCTCTAGATCTAGCAGCCGGCGAAAATTCGGTCTGTGAGATGAATTGGTCATTGAACCGTCCTCTAACGATAGACCATAGTGCCATCGGGTTAATGTTCAGACCATCAATATCGCTCTGGCTCCTAGACTAGAATCTGTCCTGGGATAGAAACTACATGATTTTTACATGAATTGAGAAACATGTTGCAAATATTGATAAGTACAACTCGAATCATAAAATAATATGAACAAAGATGCTGAGAGTTCACATCTGTTTCTATTTGCTGTATACATTATTCAGAGTCTGTGCATGAACCTTATAGTTTGATAATTACAGTGAGTGAGTCACAAAAGCCCCCTTCCGTTTTAATGGTACCTGTGCCACCGAATTTACATATTATTATCTTCAGATTACTGCGTGGAATTATTAACGTATGTTACTTTATCTCTAATATGTTTCTTAGCATATGAACTAATTATGTTTTGTCGGAGAGGTAGTTGTTTGAGAATTACTCACGGTTCCTTTATCAGGACAATTTGTTAGAATTCAACTGAATTAACAAGTATGTGTATAGTGTAAATATGTCCATAACGAGCATTTGTTATTTATATAAGTTCTTTCGACTCTGAACATCATAATGATGTTTATCGGAAACGAACAAAAGCTACTTCAACTGCTTTCTCTCAAATATCATGATTATGTAGTGGGAACATACAAATTGTCGTTGCAGATTTTATTGAAGTTTTACAATCCTCTACTTGTAGAATAATCAACAAGGTGCTTGTTACATAACATAAACTGTTACAAACAAAATTGGGTTGTTCACTTATTATATCTGTAGACCGCATTTGTCACTTTTTCTAGAAAAAAATTAATAACTCTAAATCTTCATTCCAGGTATAGAGAATGATACACAAATTCGAATCAGAATCATGAGAGGAATCTAAAAATTTTGTGAAATACAGGGTATACCATTAAGAATAACGAAGGCGACATCATTTCCGTGCATACCGGCGTTGTCACAATAACGAAAATATTTTGATTAGATTCTCAATATCTCATTTACCGTCACTAGACATTTTTGGAATCGTGCTTATTTTGGCTAGCATCCGGAGAAGAACATTTATGATTTGAAATGGTCTGTATAAATCCGTCCATTTAAATAAGCTTCTACTTTGCTCTTAGACATTCACCAACACACCAGTGTATTTAGGTTTTGATTTCGTGGATTGCTCCAAGGTAGAGGAATAGTATGGAATGATAACCTTTAAGTAACTAGAATTAATCTAATTACAGTTAAAAAAATATACACTTGTAATAAATTTTTATTGAAACTATAGATAATCTAATTACTTGTCTGGGTCATTTTTTGATAATTTAATTGTACATTTTTTATTTCCACGACATTATAATTATGTGTCTAGAAATGTTATTTTGTGATGAATGTTCAGTTAATATCAATTTAGAAGGAGAACCAGTGACATTCCGTTCTACCGAAGTCCTTTGCACTCAATATCACCTAGTAGAGCGGTTCTCATTAATGCGAGTTCACCAATCCCCCAAAGTGCCATCTATCCAATACCCTCTTCAGACCAGGTGACCGGATAGGTAGTTAAGTATCAAGTTGCTGAATTTCCTCAGAGGCGCATAGCTCTACGGAGAGCGATCGAAGTCTTGAGGGATCAGTGTTACGTATATACACAAAATGTGCATCGAACTTTCATGGTCAAATTTGCACTACCTCTAAAGGGATGGCTTGCTTAGATTCATTTGTGGAGGTAGTAGTTAAACGGTCCATGCCTCGTTTCGAATTCTTGCCAACTGTTTGGCATCGGCTTAACCATCATCTTCCCTTGCAGAGACCAGCGTTCCCTAATATGCGGTCCAATCAATGCTTCAAACTGTCTGCAACCGTTCACTTGTTGCCACTCTTTCGAGTGTTGTGTTCTAACCCAGCAGTGAACCGTCTTTTCGATGTTACTCTTCGAAGCGCCTATTAAGCGTTCCTTGGCCCATAGTGTTGCAAGCTCATCGGCTATTTCATTTCTTCTTATTTCAGAGTGACTGGGGACTCAGAATGGGATGAGGCTGCTTCCGTATCTGCTGAGATTGTTTAGAGTGCTGATGCAATCCCACACGAGAACACGAGCTTTGATGATATTTTCATGCTTTTCAGCGCAGCAAGAGATGTGGTTTTGCGTTCTCTCTTCATGCGCTGTTTGAGCACAGCGCATTATGGCCAGTATTTCCGCTTGCAAGATAGCTCTAATGCTCCCAACGCTTGTCGCGAACCAGGATGGCGTGTAAATGTTAGGTCCTTCATTCTTCCCCGAAGGTGAAAATCAAATGGCTTAAGATCGGAGGATCTTGCCGGTCAATGAACAAAGTTCCGGTTGCCAAGCCAATTGTCCCCAAATTGTTGGTTCAAAAACGTCGTTATAATATGTGCGTTATCATATGGTGCCCCGTTTTGTTGGAAGTATACATTTTCAATTTGGCAAGCCATCCATAAGTGGTTCAACAAATTTTCGTAATATCAGATATCGCGCTGCTGTAAGGCTACCCTCAAAGATATGGGGACAGATAAGCCTTCATCTAAAAATATCGACCCAAATATTAAAACTGTATCGGCCTGGATTTTGTTTCTCTACTGTGAATTCTCCAAAGTTCAATTGTAAGAACTATATCTATTAAAAATACCAGCGCCGCTAATGCACGCTTCATCAGCTCATATGATGTTCTGGGCACAGATTTAGTTTCCACACATTTTCTCAAATACCATTGGCAAAAGTCCTAAATTGTTGGTAATTTTGTATCCACTTGTGAGCTATTTTTTTGAATTCACAAAACACTAGTTTTTGGAATACCTGTATTTAAGTGCATTTTACGTAAAAAAAGATTGGTTTTGAATTTCCCCCAAAACAGGTATTTCTCCTAATTCTCTTTCTCTATTTCTGGCTTCATATATTCTTAGTTTTGGTTTTTTAAACCAACCGTAGGTAAGTAGGTTTTGCTGCAATCTAGAAAACATATCCCGAAAGAGTTGTCTCCTTTCAGGGTGTCAGTTGAAGTAAAGATTTCTGGCGGCCTGAGCATCTTCATTTGATTCCCAGTAACACTGTAACATGTCAAACTGTTCGTAATTACATAAATATTAAATGAACAGGAAAATCTTCTTATAACTCCAAAACTCGGTTCAAACAATCAAACTTCATTTGAATAAAATATGAAAAAATTGTTTGACAGTAGTTGCGAAGGTATTATATTTCAAAAAGGCACGCTAGATTTTGTTAATTACCTAATCTTAATACATACAAAATTCACCTATAGTATTTAGTTTAAAAAGAAAAGTAGCGAGTATGACACATATTTGGAAGAAAAATTTATTTCATAAACGAATATGCAAAAATATACAGGTTGGTCTATAAGAAAAAATAAAAGCTTATGTAATAGATTCAAAACCATTTTTTTATGATACCATTGGATTTCTTTTCAAAAAAGTGCCTAAAGAAAGTTTTTACAGAAACAAAAAATATACATAAATAAATAAGATAAGGAGATGAGTCAAAAATGCACAAAATTGAAAATCACCCTGCATCTTTTAAGCAGTTCAACATATCGATATGCGAATTTCGGCATTTACTTTTTCATTGAAATCGAGCTCGTAATATGTAGATTAGTTTTATTCTAGCTCCTCTAGAAATTTGTGTTTCCTATCAAAAGTGTCCAATTCAGAACACTCTGTAAACTTGAAAAAAAATTGTTATGTTTTGATTCAATTTCCTTTTAAAAAGTTAAAGATTATCACGGTCGAAACGTATGATCGTTTCTGATGAATCTTCGTTTCATGAGAGATAATGAAATCTGCAGTGATGTTATATAGTTTGAAAAGAATTGTTCAAAACAAAATATCACCCATATTTCAATAATTCCCATTCCCTCATTTTAAGTTTGAACAACTACGCAGCTAATTTAGAAATCAGATTTCCTATGTTCGTTTACTGTCGATCGATAGAGAAAGATGACGTATAACTGAGATTCCGAGAATATTTATACTAAATTTAATTGCGAATGTTCCGAATTGTTTTGGAAGTGAATCATATTTATGGACAGTTACTTTATAATTTGAAATTGTGAAACTTTATTGCCTAAATCAATTGCTTTGAAACTAATTTCATTAGCAGACATATACGAATGTTATTTATCAAACGAGCTAATTTTAACCGCATAAAAATGGTATCGTTAATAGTATAGTAAAAAAGTATTCACCAAGATCTTTTATTTTACGAATCACATTCAGTCCGATCAACGTTTATAATAAAACATTACATCAACAATTAATCGTAATCATTGTGATATTTAGCACCATAATTCACTTCTTGAAACCTACATTCAAATGAAATAAATAATACTCCAACGTTTATTCTATCAAACTGGTTATTGTGGAAACTCAAATACAATTGAATAAGTTCAAAACATGTTGAATATACAGGTATACCATTTGAACACTAAACCTAACTGCTATGCTCCATGGTAAGCTTTCGTTAGTCCGGATCGATCAATAACATTACAAACTAGTACTGGGCAGTTGTTTCTCGTTCTCTCGATCTCATCTGCGGAACAAAAAAACCACTGTACGATCATTATGTCAAGGATAAAAGTAACCAGATTAACATAATGCTATAGGGAACCACAATATCTAACGCCAATGCGTCATCTATCATTGTTATCCGGCAGAAGCCTCAAGAAATATTTATTTATTATATTATATATTTCTTGATTGTTAAATTGGTTCGTTGTCTATATCTGAATGATAGTTCAGTGACATTACAAACTTTCTCGTTCCGCTGTTGAACTCGAGAGGGCGACACAGCTGTCCGGAACAATCAATTTGTAATGTTACTGATCAATTTAGAGTGGAGAAACTTTCCATTTGGTATCTGGCAAAAGCCAACGACACATATTCATTCATTACTCATTCCTATAGTAGGACTGAGAGTAGTGAGCAAGACCTGATCATCAGCTATCTTCTTGACTGTTACACAAACATCGCCTTTCTTTCAGCTAGATTTAACGAACTTCATCCATGTCAACCCACGAAACACGGACTTCATTCTAATACTTACTTACCGAAACTTGGCTCAAAAGATATATCCCTGATTCAATACTTGCAATCTCTGGTTACTCTATCTAAAAAGTCTTCAGAACTATCAATAAAAGGGGAGGACGTGTTCGCATATATTTGAAATAGGCAACATTTCAACTTTTCAAGATAAAACAGTGCTCTCATAAGGTACGAAGCATAGAAAACTTGTAATTGCACCTATCCAGCCCTCAACTCTTTCAGACCACTGCACCATTCACCTCCAATTCCAAATCATCTCAAAGAAACAGGTCAAAAACACATGGAAAATTATCAGCCTGGAAATTTCTTAACCTATCTCCATCAAAACTGAGAATGTCTGACATAAATGATATGTGAAACCTTTTCAAGTCTACTCTTGAAGCGTTGAGTCTCCCTCATCATACATTATGTTTTCAGAGAACGACAGGAAAATCCCTCGGATCACCAACAATTTTCTAAAGCTCTCACTATAGGAGAAAACTTTGGTAAAGGTACAAAATTACCGAAAATATTCAGGACTATCTTCCAAACTTAAAGCTGCTAAACATAGTAATCATGAATTCAAGCTCATCCTAAAATGCTCCGAATCAGAATGCAAACACACAGAAGCAAATTATCCTTCACAGTTTATATGCCAGCCATACGAGACCTCGCTGGCCACATCTGCGACTCTCAGGCGACATCCACCAATTTTTTTACTCTGCGATAGTTTTTCACTGTTTTTTTTCCGACGAGACAACGTACAATTACCACTCCTACACGATTCATGTAATCTAGTGTATCTCGAAGAAATCTTTATCACTGATGACATTGCCATGAAGCAACTTCCAAAATTTCAAACTACTCCATTTATCAAGCTTACTGCTGAAAGTATCTGTCACATCCATATGTTTATATTTTTAACTGGACCTTCAGTAATGGTTCCCTACCCATCGACTGACTGGATGCCAATGTTACATCCATCTTTGACTAAGGTGACAAATATGGTCTGGCCTAGTAGTTTAGTGTACATATGTTCGAAAATCATAGAAAGAATAATCTCTGATCAACTTATTGAATTTTCAGAAATCAATAAACATCCTCCCAAACAAATCAGCATGGTTTAATACCTGGGTGCTTCACGGTGACAAATTTGCTCGAGTGTTTATATTCCTGAATGATATCACTCGTTATAACTGAACCTGTAGATATTATTTACTTCGATTACCCAGACCAGTTGACAGTCTCTCACCACTGACTTAGAACTGAGATCGACCACATCGGAATCCGCGGAAAGCTGCTCAACTGCTTCTCTATCTAACAGACACTTCAGAGTCAGAGTCGGCTCCTACTTTTCATACGAATTAATCGGCTTCTCGGTATTATTGGAACACATCCTATTCATCGTATTTATCTCCTCGCTCGAATACCACCTCAAATCAAGACAACAAACTTTGGGGGAATGAAATTAGTAATCACAAACAATTACTAGCTGAAAAAATTGTATCGTTTCACCCTTCACTACGCGATATGAAATTTTATCCATATTGTGAAATTAAAGACTACTATGTTGATATCACTTTTACTTGTAACTTCTATTACTCGAGTTTCAGCATTATTACACCATCTTCAGAAGGTACATAATACAATTATAATACATTACACTATAAATATACTTATCGGTAGAGCAGAGTATACAAACTAATCAGGACTAGGATTCGTAGAATAAATACATTACATCAAGAACTAGGGTACTGTTTTTGTGTTTGTAAATTTCAGAAGATTCTAAATTTCGAAAGATTCCAGCAAGCCTAGAGCATTTATCAGTTGATTTGTGAAAGTTAAACATGTTCTTGAAAGTCTCAGCATCTTTGATGTTCATTATACCTGATAGAAAATGATCGTCCTGTTTGGTCTAAATAAAAGAAATCGCATTCCTGATAAGATAGCTCATAAACCCCAGATTTATCAATTGTCTTTATTTTGTCTTCAGTATTGAATAAGATATGTCCTAATTTGGGAATGGGGCAAATGGAATATTCAAGTCATGATGTTTCGAAATGTTTTAGATTTCTTCAGTGTTTTTTCCAAAATAAGTAAGACGAACTTCTCTTCTTGGATTTTTGGGTATAAAAAAATTGGTTTTACACCGATTTTACACACGTTTCTCATATTTGAATGTTCTTATGCAACATTCAGTTTTTGCCATTTTATAAATATCTACGTAACTTCTGGAATATTAAAAAATGTGTAACATGCTACTGACTTTCAATTATCGACAAATTAATAATGATTCTTGACCCAGGTATGAATTATATATAAAATTCTCGCGAAATAGGTCACACTAACACATATGCTTATTATTTTCGTCTTTACATACGTTTCGGTAGCGCGACCATCATCAGAAGACGTATAGTACCTATACAGCTATACGTCTTCGGGTCGTGGAACCGAAACGTACGTAAAGACGAAAATATTAAGCATATGTGTTAGTGTGACCTATTTCCCGAGAATTTTATATATAATTCATACCTGGGTCAAGAATCATTATTAATTTGTCGATAATTGAAAGTCAGTAGCATGTTACACATTTTTTAATATTCCAGAAGTTACGTAGATATTTATAAAATGGCAAATGGCGGTTCCACGACCAGAAGACGTATAGCTGTATAGATACTATACGTCTTCTGATGATGGTCGCGCGACCGAAATGTATGTAAAGACGAAAATAATAAGCATATGTTTTAGTGTGACCTATTTCCCGAAAATTTTATACATGATTATAGACAAAATATGTTTTACTTTAGAAAATGAGAAAACGGCGGCAAATTTCTATTAGGTATGTTTGATATTAATAATAATGTTTTTCCACTGAATCTTCATTCCTGGTTTTCATTGTAGTAGAAGTGAAGTTAAAACATTATCAATTGTATCTTTCGTTACAGTTATAGAATTGACTAAATTAATAGGTTAACCATTGTTTACTAAAGTTTCTTTTGTCTTATTGATTGATATTGCTCTTAGTTCAGGAGAACTTAGTTCAATAGCTTGATTTATCAAATTTATAATAACAGTCTACTTGTATTTTTTAGATATATCAGAATTGAAATTCTTATATCTCCCTGACCAAGGTTTGGTGTACCAATTAGTTAGTATTCTGTCATCATCTGGTGTTCGTACTAATGTTAAATCCAAAAAATTAATTTCATTGTTATTTCCAATTCCATGGCCCAGATTGACAAGAAATTCCTTGAAGTTGGAATAATATCTCGATTAGATTACAGCATAATATTTTTCAAAAGATATGTTGTTCATTGTATCGCTGCTTTCCCATTTCCGCTATAAATTATACACCATTGAAATTGGAGCCGACATTTCACATTTATCAACCAACATTTCACAAAGTTTTCAAAAAAAACCATCATTTCCGCTATCGCATATTATAAATTCAATCATATCAATAGGCATTTTTTGTACAGAGCTCAAAATATCTATAGTTCCACCGATATTCTCGTTCAATATGAGTTGAATATTTCACGAACATCCTCAAAGCTAAATTAATGTAATTTATGGAAAGTATAATATTCTGATATCTAGACACCAATATCGATTTAGAGGCAAGGCAACACAAGTGCTGGAAACGCAGTATTTGAATTAATATAATTAAATTAAATTAAAATGTATCGATGGAGGCGCATTAATGATGATCCATCCAAATCATACCACAGATTGAAGTGGAAAACTCATACAGCTCATACTCATACAATTTTTTCCAAATTTATATTAACAATCTCTTGTTCTTCATCATTTCTTATGCTGACGATACAGTTATTTTTTTCAAAAGTATAAGAACTGGAGCAATATAGAAGGTTCTGAAACGCGAATGAAGTTTTTCGGAAAATTTGCTGATGTTTCCTTCAGCCATTATATCGAATTCTCTGTAAACACATAAGATTTCAAAAAAAAGTACGCGTTCATTAAAAGTGTCTCCATACAAAAATTCAACACATCGATTAACTTGTTAAGGGATTTTTTTTGTTTTGATCCAACGTGGCCTCCAGAATAAAACTTATTTCTTGATAGCGAATATATGTGAGCTCCTGAGAGAGTTATTTATTCTATTTATTCAAGCATTTTTCATGAGATTTCTTAGATTTAAGACTGGTGAGCGTCAGAGTTGATTATATTGACAATCAACAGATCATAATGAGGATATAACCTTTTATTATGTTGAATTAAGAAATGAATACCATCAAATATTATTACACAGTAATTTTGAGATGTCGGTATACTTGAAGTGAATATTAAATAAGCTTGCTCCTTTTCAATTATAAAATTACAAAGTACTCCGATTTATAAAGTTGAATTAATGGATCCAACTTGGTACATCGGCTTATTCGAAGGTACTTCTACACCACCACAACCGAGCTTTCCTAATAAATACAACGATTTTCAGGCATAAAGGGTACAATTGTCTACTAGACTCATCTTACAACTTTTCTAACCAGCTAACATTCTTTCACTAAATATAAATATGAACATATCTAGTGATGTGTGATTGTATATTCTGATTTTGATGAGAAATATAAGAAACTTTGTATTTACTTCTCTCACTATACGTAGTATCTAATGTAAGCGAAGTATTGTAATAGGCCTAAAAAGTTCTAATTTTCGCTGATATCAGATAGAGAGCAATTCTGAGTCTATCTATTTTTCACATGCTGTCTGTTTGTGTAGGTGCGTGCGTGCGTAACCCACTCTGGAGACGTTGCGCCGTTCCTATTGGTCGTATCGATTTTAAATTTTGCACATCGTTTGAAAGTGGTAAAAATAGGAACTTTATTGTTTTAGGGCGGTGTAGCCCCGTCTAAAGTGGTATTTCTGAAATCCATCTTTAGTTTTCCGAATTAAATTATTAATATATCATATTGAACTATAAGGACAACCGTGTTTTTCTGGTTATAAATATATCTCAAATGTTTATATTTAACCCGCAGAGAAGTGTCCGAAATTCACATTTTGAGTTCCAAGAGACGTCAGCGAAGTGTAAAGATTCAGTTTATTTTCTGTGTTCACTGTGTTGTGTAATGGTATAAATAATTGCCCTTGTCTATGAATAGTTGGACTGTGAGAATGAATGAAGGTTATGATAACTTCGATACAATAACAATAATCTACTAATGATTTTTAGGGATCCTTTAAGAAATGCTGCATCAACGAAGAAATAGATGGAGATTGAGCGACGTTGAAACATTATTCCATCTTGTAGTAACCGTTTTAGTATTAAAAATTTTACAAATGATGATGATTCATGTCATGCTCTGGAAATATGTAAAATATAAAATAGCTTAGATCTGATGCTGTGACTAGGTGATCATCAAAAGTACAATTCTGCAGGCCAAGTTACTGTATCATGAACTTCGCATTCACATCATAATGATTATATCTCAGCTTCAAGCGATCATTGAATCCTTTCAATGATATGTAAGAAACTGAATATTGTTTCATAATTTTGTTTTCGAAAAATAATTTTACTGAAAATCACAATGAAAATAGAAGTATGAATGAATCTTTTACATGTTACAATGTGAATGATTTCACATAACACTGCACTTCAGTTCCAGCTTCATAGAGTATATCACGAACTGGACATCCAATGTTCTTTTTTCTTATTTTAAATAATTACATAGTTACTTTTTTCATCGAGCATTTGATAAACCCTACAACTGTTTGCTAATTACATTCAAGATTAAAAATAGCACTGTTCATTATTCTGTAAGCAGAGGATGGTAAAACTCTGATAAAATCAGCAATGATAATTTCCCAGCGTTGAAACAGTGGGAGAAAATGTAGAAAGTAACTTCTTTTAAGAGCAATCGGATATTATTTGATATATATCATGTAATCAGATAAGTGATACCATACCGTATCATATCAGATTGTTGTTAATTTGATTTCCAAAAAAGCAAGAACATACATTTCTATATTTATTTTCCATTGATTTTTCATATAGTGTAAGGGAGGAATTGAAATCAGTCCAAAAAAATGTGAAATCACAATCTATTTTATTCGAAAATTTTGATAGTTCATGTGACAGTAGGTGTCTGGGTCAGTCTAAAACAAGGTTATACTATAGTGTGAATAATGCGACAGTCAACCTGGCAACAGGTGACAATATGAAACACAAAGTAGTAAAATACATTATATAGAAATGTAGACTATTTGAATAAATTTTCAACGTAACATAAAGTTTATCTAAAATTCCTTCATTAGCGGTTTATGAATCATTTACAATATATTTTCTATTCATACATTGGACCCACAGAAGTGTCCGAAACCTATTTTGCTTACAAAAGTCTAGAATGTCACTTAGTCAATTGAACACAGTTCATTTAGCAAAACATTCAAATTTTCACACGCTCCCGGAAAAGCGTCGATATATCGGAAAATACGCGTTTTGGAAAAAACTGTAATATACATTATCTTTATACAACATTCGTTTACTCACTTCAGTTTTTTCAGATTGTTCACATATCCAGACATTCTCCATTTCTAACAAACCACCATTTGTTTGATCTTTTTGGAAAATACATTTTTCACAAGAAAGTTTTGCATTTCTTAATATTTTTAAATATTAGGTATTCCAAAGTCGATCGAATACTGGTAGTTCTCTTCGATATGGAAAATTCCAAACAGCTATTGCAGGGAAAATGATGTGCATTTTCTGGAAACTATGTTGAGAAAATAAATTGTAGATGCTGGTTTCGTTTTCAAAAAATTTTGAGAAAATTGACAAATTAGTTTTTTGCTTATTGTTTATAATAAACTGTCTAATGGACCAAACTAATTTATTTTTACCTTCTGTGGTTTGATCACAAAGAATAAATTGGCACAACTTTTGACTCAATTCAAGTTTCTTATCGAATTTCGCTATATATTCCTTTTCTGGAGCTTATTTTCCTGTACTGTAGTGGACATTTTTATGATATTGATGTCGGTTTAAGCGGACGTCATGAATTTGTATGAAATATGTATATTACTATACTGAGCAAGGCATTTTAAATCTATTTTCCCGTGCTACCACCGATTTAGTAAGTTCATAATATGAAGTTTGAAGGACGTGAGTTGAGTTCACTCAAATCTTGGTTATCAACGTAATAGTTGGGTAATAATTATTATTGGTCTAGTGCTCACGTTGATTCTACAAATGAAGTGTCCGAGTAGTTTAATAAAGCACTTGACGAAAACTGCCAGAACTCTCGAACAACATTATTGGGACTTGTTTTTGCTCGCTCACCACCACATTCAATTCAATTTAGTAATACTCACATAACGGAACAACTTCCAAGAGCCGAGGACTACAGACAAAACAAATACAGACAGTTATTTAACAAATATGAATAAATAGCTTGTTTCATATTCACTTCATTGAAATACATCAACCATAGCAGGTACAAATTCTCATATGTACAAATCTGGATGAAAGGTGAATATATGAATGGATTTTTTTTACAGCTACACAGATAAAACGTCATAGTTGTGGCAATGATAATTATTCATTAATAATGAAACAAAACTATTCTATTTGGTAGTATTGTCATATACGAGGGCAAGGTGAAAACTCCTTGGAAAATAAAACAGATGGCGCCAAAATCAAAAATTCCATGTGACATTTGTAATGTACCATCTTGAGCAAGAATGTTCTAGTCGTCTAATTGAGGTTACAACGCCAGAAATTGTCGATGAAATCTATGGTATGATATTGAATGATCGGCGAGTTAAAGTGCACGAGATTACTGAGCCTATGGGCATCTTAACCGAATTGGTACGGAACATTTTGCACAATTTTTTGAATATGAGAATGTGCATTTGCTTTCTGTTGACAACGATCACAGGCATATATTACGCAAGCTGTATTATCATAGTATTCCGCAGAAAATTCAAGCTCATATATTTCTTCTTACTTTGTGTACATTTGTATTCGAATAATATTTCTTCATACGTTCGAAGCGTACACTTTGTATAATTTTGGAAATTGAAATGACAGTATTGACTAGTATAGAGTTACACGAAAGGGAAAGCTATTATGTTTATAGAAGATCATCTGATGTGGAGTGTTGGCAGAGGATGTAGGCATTGACATTTTTCTTGAAAGTGTGGAGGTTATAGGCATAAGGAAAGTCTTCGCTAGGCAAAGTGTTCCACAGCTGCGCCATTTCATTGATAAATTACGTCTGGTAGATTACTGCTGTAACGAAGCTTAAATTTTGAAAGATTATTTAATTTAGATCAGGCAATAAATATGGATGTTACATGTAATTTCAGTTTGAACATTTCATTATTTCAATAGATATGAATGAATTCCGAATGTGTATTCCGTGATTGTTACTTGTATAAATCTCCGTAAATCTCGTATAATTATTCAAATAGATGAATCAAATTCATGTCCGTTCAAAATTGCATTTCATTCCGATAAAATATGTTGCAAAAACAGGGGCCAGGAGAGCTAACGCATCAAACTTTGTGCTGCCTTATGTATAAAAAGGGCAAACAACCTAAAAACTCCGATAACACTTGTTTAGTCCGCCGAGAGAAACTACCGGAGCGTCATGTGCGCGAATTTTAGATCTAAAAAGTAGCGTCACTTTTATACATTGTTCGGGGCATAAGTGAAAAAACCCTGGGCACAAAATAAGGAATTGGAGGAGCAGACCTGTCCAGAACCTCGGGAAACATATAAAAGCCGTGACAGTCAAAAGATCGCTCTCTTGTGTTTTTGAATTTTGATCAGTGAAGTAGCTCTCTTTGTGTTTTTGAATTTCAATCAGTGCAGTTACTCTCTTGTGTTTTTTTGAATTTCAAGTATAAATAGTACCGCTGAAGTGTGATCATATAAGAATCAAAGTGAATTAATTACCCGAGTTTGAGTCAGGTTTAAAACTGTGGATTAATAATAGTTTTCCGTGCAAGTGAATTGTTTCAGAAGGTAAATGAGCAAATAGTTTATATTTTTGGGCATTACGATATATTGATTTCCGTAATTTATGATTGTTATTGTAATAGGTGAACGTTTGTAAGATACCTGAGTTCCGTAGCAGTCAGTAATTTGAATTGAAATAATTGAGTTTATCCCGTTGTAGGTCAGATCGCGCACGATTTGGATTTACGCGCGAATTGAAATATTCCAGTAATTGTATAGTGTGTATAGAGTGTGTATGTTTGAACGACAGGGGCGTCTTTGGTATATTTGTACACGCCGTGCTGATACCGGAAGTATAAGTATATCATAGACGACCAAACCGCCAACAGTTTGTGCACGCCGTGCTGATACCGGAAGTATAAGCTGAGGGTGATTGTGTGATTGTGTTACGATTGAGAATTGTAATAATTCCCTTAATACTATGAGAAGTCCTCGGCCGTGGATATAGGGGTTATTGCAGATAAGATAATTAGGGTTTGTGCACACTGTGTTGATACCGGAAGTATAAGCCCTAATTGCTTAGGTTCCGAATCTGTAAAGTGTATGAAGACTAACACTGTCATACTATTACCGGGAATTACGTTGAAAGTTAGTACAAGGATGGGTGAGGTGACAGAATAAACTCAATTAGAGTAATTAACCGAAAAATAGTAAAATCTGATATCGCACAATCGGAAAACTAGTGAAAAACAATATTTTCCGAACCAACCGAATTTATAACCGAATATATTTTAGTGTGATTTGAACATTTCAGTCATTAGTGCTGCTATCTAAAAATTTACCGAATACCGCTCATTACGCTGGGACCTGTTTGATTCGTACTTTTCCGCAAATTGATCATTCTGAATCATTTATCAACCAATCCCGTACCGCTGAATTGAATTTAGTTACCGAACTTATCGTAGAATAGATAGGTTGAAAGAGATTTCATTTACCGTTTGAGCTTCATCACATTTTTCCGTCTGGGTGTAATTTTGTGAAATAATACCGTTCAATTGCATTTAAATTGATTATTCCGAAAGTGTACTTGTTATATTTATTATATATTTTAATATTTAAAATTCCCCGTTTCATTGAATTATTTCTGTTCCATCTTTAACGAGCTAAGTTTTAACCAGGTATCAATTGTAATTAAAGCCTACAATTCTGATACTGTTTTCTGCCCATTGGACTCTGGTTATACTTCACTGTAGCTACCCTAGGGACAAGGCTATCTTTAGATGGCATAGTGACAAGCCTTGTGGAGAGGACCCTAGCAGAAGTCCTCAAAAGGAGTTAACCTTTAGAAAATCTGGCGCCCGAGGATTTGAAATCAGCACTTTACCGAAAAGTCGCAAGGTACTCGTTATACTGCCTACCAGGAATTTCTTGTGGCGGTATAACATACGAGATTTCCAATGAGAATCGACCATATTCATAGAAAAGTGATAGATCGCCTACCTTTCTCAGACGTTCTAGACCGGCACTGTTTTAATGGGTGCAAGATCACAAACGAGATGACCAGCTCTCTTCTAAAAAGAATCTATTAGCCTCAGTGCATGTTCGACTGACATGAACAATGAACTCCAAAGTATGAATAGTACTCCATTACAGGTCGAATCTGTGCTTTGTGTATCATGAGGGATAGCTGATTGTAAAATAGCTCTTGGCATGGAATAGAAAACCGAGTTTCTGTGGAACAGTTCTGTGATGGACCTCATACGATCGTCCCATGAGAGGGTCCTGTTATTGGTGATACCGAGCATAAATGTTGAGAACCTAATAGGAACAGTCGTACCTTACATCATCATATAGATATTGTGGTATCCACCTTCTAAATACAAGCTTTAGATCAAAACTTTTCATGATAAATATGGATTTGAGGGGTTCACATAATTATTTATTTATGGATATGTATTGTTACCAATATATGAATGGTCGAATGTTCTTATTATTTCCTTCCATATTAACGGAGATTTCTACAGTTTCTGAAGAATATTGATTAGATCATGAGAAGTAGATGAACACATTACATACACAAATAATATATACACTGGTTCGTCAGGTTAAAATGTTGATATCAATTGATCCTGAAGAAGTTGCTGGCGGAAATAAGGTACTGTATCATATCTGATGAGTTTTTATCAAATGTATGTATATTTGTTGAATCTATAATTGAAATTGGTATGTAATTATGAAACATTTTAGCAAAATATATTAGATTCTTTGCTAAAGTGATAAGTCCATGATGAGTATACTGATTTTTCTTTCAATTTCTTGTATCAAGTTCGTGCATGAAAATTTCATAATAAATTTTGTTTATTTTTCGAGAGGAATACCAAACATTCAATGATGAAGATACCATGAAAAGTAAGAAGGTAGTTAGTTCTGAAAAACGCGACAATATTGCATCTGTTTCATCTTGCTCATTATCCTCAAAGACTGCTTTAGGATAACCAAAACTTTGTTAGCATTAGAAGCACTGCCCCAGAACATTACCCTATACTCAAGAGTTGGGTAAATATTTCTAAAATTAACAGTGTTTAGTACACTGAGACACATTTTTCTCTTCAATGTGTTATCCAGATATATATCAATGATTATGATGGAATCATGGGATTGTACTTCCCAGTCAGTCGTACATACCACGTAAGGCCCTGTTGAAGTAGAATTAGTTGTTATAAATAGCGTGCAACATGTTTTTCAGAAATTTAAAATTAACTTGGTTTCATGTAGGTAATCATGAATATTTAAGATCACAGAATTCAGATTGAGTACTGCTTGAAACAAAAACATTGATATCATCTGCATAATTTACTAGAAAGTTTAAATTATAAATCAACTTTCAGGGCATTTAAGGAAATTACAGAAAGGAGTGAACACAGGATTTCCTTGAGGTTCACCAGTAGTCTCAGCTATGCCAGATTCCAATATGTTATGGTTTTCTTTTAAAACAAGTTTTTGATTTATTGAATGTGATCTCAAGTTCTTGGGGTGGTGAAGAATTAACCCTTTGAAGTTACTATCATGATCTCCATTGAACTGTATTAACTTAGTTCAGGTATATGAATGATTGTTGACTTACTATGCCAATAGAAGCAATGCATGTTACTATTTGTCAATTTTTGACTTGACTTATTTGTTGAACTTTCATTATTATTATATACCATATAGTTTTTGGTTTGTTATCACTATTTGATATTTTTGTTCCAAACTAATTTATTATTGTTTGCAGTATTTATTTCATCATGAAAAGCCTTTTCATATTAATTATAAAGTTTTTTGTAACATTCGGTCACTCTGAAAGGTTGTGTAATATGCTAATCTGAGAACTTTCATATAGTGACAAAATTTGATCACAATGATCCGATATGCCCAAACGAATAGAATTAGATTCAGATACCTCCTTACTTACTTTAATAAATCATAAAAATACCCATTATGTTTTTTTTTTCTAAAATATCTCCATTTATAATACATTCAGAATGCTAGGAATGCGTTGTCTAAAATTATTTTGGAATTCTGAAAAAAATACTTAAGTCGCTAGTTCTGTTTACAGATACCACTACATATTTTTACTCAATGATCAGTTCAACCGCAGTGCATTCCACATTGAAACATTCTGAATGTGCAAAAGTTATCTCGAGGAAGCCATCGTAGCTCGGAAGTTCGATAGATAGCCGAACCACCATATTTCTAGCTCCATAACAGTAACCAGAAACGAGTTGAAAATTATTCAATTTTAAAGTTATTTGTTTGTTATCTTGACAACTTGAAGAGGCTAGTTGTATTTCACACTCAACAATCAAGCGAAAGTTTTTCAACTCAAGCGAATACTCAATCTCAAATCTTAATAAACAATCACCATGAGTTTCAAACTTCAAAGATGGATTTGTGAATTATTACGAATACTACATGTATCTGGATGTAGATTCTTTAGATATTTGAGAAGAGTGTCGTCTGAGGGAGAAGATACTCTTCATTTTGTACAGGTTGATAAACTGAACAGTATTCAATTCATTATGTACATTATACATCAAACAGGCAGAAAAATATTGTTAAATACATTTAGAAAGTTGATAAGTAAAATAGGATTCAGGAGCAGTATTCATTATTTCTATTTCCACTATTGTGAATATAACAGGCAGTAAAAATTAATAAGATGTCAGTATTTATTTATTTATTTATTTATTTCAATTTTACATATCCACAGGATAAATCTCAAATGATATAATAATACATTTAAGTGAACTTACAATAATAATAAAAAACAAAGTAAAAAATGTTCTTTAAATAAGTAATATAAAAAAGTATATATATATATATATATAACAAAATTAATTAACTATTAAGTAGACTAGAGTGGCGAAGCTTAGATTTTGGTTGTTGATCGGACATATTAAAAATATCGAAGTTAGCACAAAATTCATTAACTGATCCACAAATATTGTTGACAGTGGTGTTCGAACCATACCTGGTGCGATGGGTTTCAATGTGTAACAATGCATGAGTACGGGTGTTATAACTTGGAACTCTAACATTAGTCGGTAATGAAGTTAGAAAAACAAATAACCTACTAACTTAGTATTCCCAAAAAGATATAAAAAATTACCAAACTAACCTGCGATAACGTTGCCGCTTGGAGTTTCCTGTAGGTCTAGAAGGACTATTAATCAATTACGGAAACAAAATTCCAAATAATCTGCTAACCTAGTATTCCTAAAAGTGAATAAAAATTTAACAAACTGACCTGCGTTAACTGTGCCGTTTGGAATTCCAGCACGTGTACAAGGTCAACGAAAATCAATCAATTACAAAAACAAACTTTCAAATAACCTGTTAATCTAGTATTCTCAAATTAAAACTTACCTGGGATAACGTGGCAGCTTGGAGTTTCGAAACGCCATTAAAAGCAAAAGTATAATATTGAGCCGGAGTTTTAACGTCTTGGCTATACTCGCTGATGCAGTTACAACATTGAATTCGGTTTATTAATTCGCACTGGCCGATTATTACTTTCCCCGACCATTTATCAATCAAACTGACTTGTTGTTTTATCTTATTGACCGTTTATTATTTTTACCGACGATATGTTATCATACGGACTATTTGAAATAAAATACTGGGAAAGTGTCCTGTCCATAAAATTGAAATACTGGTAATTTTATTTGTACCGAATTTGAATAC
Organism: Endomychus coccineus; assembly: GCA_958510875.1. Taxonomy (NCBI): domain Eukaryota; kingdom Metazoa; phylum Arthropoda; class Insecta; order Coleoptera; family Endomychidae; genus Endomychus; species Endomychus coccineus. The sequence goes on from OY294067.1 coordinate 99,772,598, forward strand.
AATTTGGATGTACAACATAAATAGAATATTCAATTAAATGATCCAAAATGATATTTATAGCTTGCTGTTTCAGAAAATTATGCAGATTGTGGTATTGCTCTGTGTAATAGATAATGTAACATTTCTCTAGTTTGAAAATGATTTTATTTCACTGAGTTACACCCGATTCATCCCGTTTAGCGTATCACTTTAGACGTACACATGTTTATTGATCATTCAGAACTCCACAGTTTTTGCAGTAAGCCTCAAGTAAAATTCGGAATGTTATAATGTTTTGTCTGATCTTTTGGAATATGTATTTCGAATAAGGTATCAGAAAAATCAAAACAGTATAGCAAATGTTGTTGTGAATGCAAATCAGTAGATGGACTATATTTTCACCTAAGACTTTCAAACATTGTCGCTTAACCAAATATGTATTTTATGTGAAGCTGGTGCATAGGAAATATCTCAAGGACAATTTTATCCGTGCAGTGAACACATAACTTTTGTTTACATACAGAAATAAACGAATATTCGAATTCCAATTCCATTCCATAATCCGATAGATGTTAGGTTCATGAATAAATAAACTACTTTTATAATATAAACAATTCGGAATTAGTTTGACATGCCTATTAACGAGGTGGTTGACACGTAAACTTATAATGATGTAACAAATTTGAATACTCCATGAGATCAAGTTGAGGCAACATTAGTAAAGTCAGGATAGTATTAGTGAGTACCACATAGTAGACATCCCAGGAGGATCTATATTTGACCATTTTTGCGTTTTGAAGAAAAACGATTATTTTAATTGTAGAAAATCTCATTAATTAATGTTTTTCAGAAAATAGGTTAATGAAAAATACAATCCTTAATTATTAGTCCCCAAGGGAATACAAGGAACCTCAATAACATAGCAATTCACAGTGAATAGCAAACACATTAGATTATTCAATTAGATAAAACCAGGTCGAACAGTGACAACATGTCTAGCAGTTTTGGAGGGCTGTTTCGCTTGTTCATATACTATCTGCGAAACCATAAAACGATGAAGTCACTATTCGACCATCTCCGCCAGAGGTATAGAAACCCGATTAAAAAATGTTTGGAGAAGCTAGATGTCCCAACACCATCTACCGGATAGTAGATGTCTCACTGTAAGAATCATTCACAATGCTATGCATTGATATAAAGATCTCAAGCGTTTCAAATGAACGTAGGTGCTAAGGTTCTCCAGGCCGAACAATGGCAAGTCATCTGATAGCTTCTGGCAGCTGTTTTGCTTTGTCATAAGCTGATCAACGAAGAGAGTAAGATGTTGAAGTCACTATTCCACCATCTCCCCCGGAGTCCTGCAGAACCTGAACCTAGTCTAATTAAATAATCTAACACGAAATGTGTTAACAATTCACTATGCATTGTTATGGTACTTGGCGGATATTTCTCCAATATTATCCCGTTGTTTCTTTTTGAATGAATCTTACAGCAACTTTTCGGCAGACCAAATGTTTTATTTGTTACCACAAACTCTTTCTAGGCACTTCGAAATAAGGATATGTAACCTCTGATAATTTGTTACGTTGGGCACTTATCTTAAGTGCATATGATCAGCAGTTTGTCGATAGGGAAGGTCGACAACATGGAAACGGAGATGCTTTCTGTAGTTTACCTTGAACACAGAAACCTTGCGATGAATTTCCGGAGCCTGCTGGTACGTACTTTCTAGGAATCAAGCAAACTTCAGTTAGCTGATTTGAAGTTACTTATGCTACATTGAACGATGGTATACTTGTCAAACTTCTGGATTTGATAGTCAATGGGTGGCCAAATTCTGTAGATCATCATGGTATTGTTCGACCGAAAATTGCTGCACGCTCTTATCTTTGGTGACCTGGGTTGAGCAAGGATGTCAGGAGCACTGTCAAGCAATGCAAAGTTTGTCAATAAAACTCAGATAATCCTCTTATTGCTCCTCCACTGCCTCGCTCGACAGCAGCTCAATCTAGGGAACGAGCGATTATGCTGGACCAGTCGATAATCAAGTATTCCTGATAATGATCCAAGGTTTCCAGTGATCAAGATCGTTTCTTCGATGTCTGCGTCAGTGCTTGTTCAAGTTCCCCGAGGTGTTTTTTTTCAGATTATGGGGTACCATCGGGGATTCCAGATAATGAGAATTTTATGACTTTTTGGAAAAAAAAATGATTCCTGTTTCTCAATTCACCACCATTTCATCCATTCTATAATGGACTCGTAGAACATACAGTTTGTTCATTAAAGAATCTTTGGCAAAAATTTCGCGAGGAGGACAGTGTTTATAATGTTCATATAAGATTTCCTCGAGTACTCTTTGTCACCCTTACTGTGGTTTGTACCGTAATCAAGTGTACACCAGCTGATCTTTTTTATGCAAATTTGAAGGTTCGTTGCTCAATCGACATGCTTCGTTCTAACCCGAAAAACAACTTCATCGATGGATTCTTTTGAGCGTCATTTTGAAGTAGGATATTTCATACAATTCGTGATTATCGTTCATCAAAACCAAAATGATCGGAACGAATCATTTCTGTAAAACAATGATCACATGTTTATTCTAAAATAGGCGAAGAAGGTGTTTCACATAACCGAATCTCTAGAATCTACTTCCATTCAAAGAATCTTGTAATCGACTTGAACAGGAACTGTGATAGGTGGTGGAGCGGTAATTGTAGAGTTCTTCACATATTCATCTGGACCTGTTTTGAAAGTTCCCTCTTATGAGTTAAACAACCCAATATCGAATTGAAGGTGTAAAAATAGCCGCGTTCGAATTTTCCACCGAAGAATGTTCACTTGCAGACAACGATTCTGGTTAAATTACTGAAAGTTCATGAGTTGACGCCGATGAAGCTGATTCCTTTGTTCTCGTTCTTGAGAACTTGATCTCTCTTATGTTCTTGATTTTCATTTTTAGTTCCACTGTTTCTTAAATCTATTCTTACGCTGACAAACTTTTGCAACATGTACACTCTTTTTACAATCAGTGCAGATCAAAGATGCTGGATCCATCGGGCATTCAGATACACGATGATTGCCGGCGCACCTTAAACACGTATCCTTACTTTGTATAAGCTTGATCCTGTTCAGATGAGTCCATATGCTGATTGTTACTTTCTTGATGAAGATTTAGTGAGTCACTCGAAATTGTCAATCCAGCCAATTGATATACTTAATCATCACTTGCTGACATTTATCGAACGTGCAGTTTCAGCCCTCGAAGCAATTGCCAATCTGTAGTGTTGTCTGCTCGTTGTGACATTACGAATCATATTATCTAGCATATTTCCCAAACCCACAATCTGAAGCAAATCGACAAAGTTCAGCAACGAATTCAGGTATTGTTAGTTCTACCTTCAGTACACAATGATGGAACCTATAATGTACTGACACTTGGTTCACTTGTGGCCGGAAATGACTCGATAAAGTTTTAAAAATGTCATCGTAATGAACTTAATTTAGTTGCCTCGAATGCATAATATTACAAGCTAAATTGTAAAGATCATCTCCACACAATGTAAAAAAGTGAGCCCTTTTCATCTCTAGATCCTGAATTGCTGGAGCCACTTGGAAAGATGCTTCCGCCGCTAACTGATTTGTCTGATTCGCCTGTTGATCTTACTGATTCGCTCCATCCTAGTGAATTCCGTTCAGAGCCATTTTGTTACTAGAAAGACGTAATCGTAGAAGTTTTATAAAGTTAGTCCTAGTCGTCAATAAAGTAATCCGAGAATATTAATAATACTTGAATGAAGAACAACTTTATGTTTTAATTTATTGTCAAAGTTACATCAATTAATTATATTTACGTTGTCATGACTATAAAACAAAGTTCATAGCATATACAATATTTTAATAGGATATAACAATAATAGTAATGATTATAATACTTTATTGTAGTGAATCTATATCTAGACAATAGCAATGAAAATAAATACATTCAATTACAATAAAATACAACATATAAATCACTAATGACAATGGACCGAACACATAATAAGATCAATATGGAATCAGAAATTTGTGATTTATTTATAAATAACCCGGTCTATCAGAAATTATATTATACGTAGTTAACGCAAGTTATAGATAAATCAGTCGAGAAGTAATAACATTTAATTTTATAGTTACCGCATGTAAATAGTTAAAATATTCTGTGTATCAACATACATCGCAGTCTTGCTATGATTTTGTTTAAATTATCAATTTATCTCACGCTAGTAGGCAGTTCATTACATAGTTTAATACTTGGGTAATGAGGAGAATTTCATAATATGATCAATGTTGAGCAGGAGTGCTTGAATCAGAAGTATTAAACCTATTGTTTTCAGGTTGCTACCGCCTTGTGTTTCAAAATCTAATTAAAACTGCAGAAAACAATGAATCGTTAGTGTGTAAAAGAGCATCATAAGAAAAGTTCATGAAATGTATATCAAAATAATGTGCGTGAATAAGATTGACATTCGCTAATCAAATGCCTGAGATGGGTACTATTCTATTACTTTTACATACCTAAATAAGTATGATAATTCTACGTAATTAGCTACTCTGAGTTTTATACTTCAGAAGTTGCTACGTATCACTAAATACAAGATAATTTTATGGTAGTTAATTTGAAAGCTTTGTCAGGAATATTCACAATGTCAGATAATATCTTTTAAGGTTGAAATAAATAGACAAGAGAAAGTGATAATTCAAAATATCTGAATTTGGTTATCTATGAATCCGATTATTATGAAGCCGTGAAAGATTTGAATCAATTTCATCATAACACAATTGTTTTTCTTATTTTGGTTACTTTCTACTATTAAACGTTCATCATTATTCTTTTCACTATTCAAAATTTTTAAATTGTCGTACTCAAATGAATGGTTTGTATCCTTCATATATTTATTAAGAGCAGTGGATGAATTCCTTGTATATTTATATCTGTTACGGTAAATGTACACTCTTGGGAAATGTACACTTTTCCCAAAAAGATAGGTATATGTGAACTGAATATAATGTATATGTACATTTCCCGGCAAATGTGTACTCTTACCTTCATGTTTTAAGAAAAGTTGGAATACAAATAAATTAAAATGTTGTTACAGTGAAAAAATATCCATTCAATCTTTCATCGATGTATTGGGAATATTGGCCGATGTATACTTTCTTGCAATTTTTACAAGAGATGGAATATACAAATTAGAATATAGTATTGGCACCTGCTGAACTTACGAGGGCAAGGTGAAAAGTTCCTAAAAATATTTCTGATGCCGCAACAATCGAAAAAATGTGATATTTGTGATGAACCATTTTTAACTAGAACGCATTAGAGTTTTCAGACTGATATGTCATTTAGTTCTGTTTTGACACCCATCGGAAGCAAGCTATCTTGTAGATTCACGTAAACATGGAAAAATGTGAATTTTGTGTCTTGAGTAAAACATTATTCCTTGCGTGGAAAAAATAAGCAAACCAAAGCATCGCTTTGATATTGGATGATCGGCGATTTAAAATGCACGAGATTGCTGAGGCTATGGACATCACAACCGAACGGGTACATATTACATAGTTTTGAATATGAGGAAGCTATCTGCCAGATGGGTGCCGCATTTGCTCTCTGTTGACAACAAGCGCGACCATGTGACAACTTCAAAAGAGTGTTTGCCAATGTTCAAGGGCGATGAGAAGGACTTTTTTGCGCGATTCGTAATCGTGGACGAAACATGGATCCATCACAACACACCAGAGACTAAAGAACAGTCGAAACAGTGGACTTGTTCTGACGAATCGAAGCCGAAGAGGGTCAAAGTGGGTTTATCGGGCAACAAAGTCGTGGTTTTTTGGGATATACACGGTATCGTATATCGATTACTTTGAAGAGTGCAAAACGATCATCGGCGTATATTATGCAGAGGTGTTGGATCGATTCGATACCGATTAGAAGCGAGAGCGGCCACATTTAAAAAGAAAAAAGTGAACTTTTATCAGGAAAACGCACTGGCGCTCAGTCCATAGTCGCAATGGCAAAATTGCATGAATTTCGAGTTTTGACCAAATAAATCATTTCTTGTTCCGTTTTTCAGGGTTTTTTCACCTTTCCCTTACTTAGCGCTACGATTTTCCGAGACTTTTGTAAAATTTGATACAAGTTTCAATTTTGTTTTTATTAATTCTGCTAATATATATGCTAATATGTATATTTATTGATACCAAAAATTGATTAATTAATAAATGGCAAATAGAATTTATTTGCTTACTCACTTATTATACATATTAAATGATAGACAGTTCCATAGATTAATGGATCATTATCAGAGTTCGAACTGTCTATGAGAGACAACACATAACCCATCAACAATGTAGATAACGCTTACATGACAGACAGCTGATATATTGAAACTCACATAATGTCCGTGTCAGATCTTTCCATAACATAGATTTCCCACTCAATTCAAATAAACTTCCACATGACATATTGTATAACTTTACTTCTTTCCACACATTTATGTGTTTTTCTTCATTTTTGGGTAATAAAATCGCGACAGCGGAGCTGACATCTTCTTCTACGGTTATAAGCTGTTTCTGCTGGCATAGCTCATGGACAACAGCTATTACTTATAACCGAAAAACGCCTAATATTAATCTCAAGTCTTCTCATTAGTTAATCACTTGGCGCTTATATCACTCTGTAATTCCTACCAATTGTCTATTGCACAGCAGTATGTTTCAGTGACGATACAATTGACTCGAACACAAAAACGTACCAACATGCTTTTTTAATTAACCAGCGAGAGGAGAAGCCGTCAGCTAAACGTGATATTCGATAGATAATAGTCAGGAGCTTAATGACTGAAATCTGCAAATAAATGTCAAAAGAGAATCCGACTACCGAGAAGCAATTTGTTTAAGTAGTGCATTTACGTTGTTCCTAAATACTATGAATCGGATTCATAATGTGCAATAATCTAATACAAAAAAATACAAAATACACAGGGATATATCGGCAAATGATTAACTGATGATAGGACTTGAAATTAATATTTTGGCGTTTTCGGGTCATGTGGGACTCATTCCATAGGACATGGAACGAGCTGTCAAATGTTATTACATACCATAAAATTCCTTTTAAAATCATTTTCAAAATTCGCGTCCGACCGTCATTTGACTACTATCAAGAAAGTTTTGTATCATGACGTATTTTGTCACTTTTGCGCTAAATACTTAGTACGGAATAAACTTTTATTTCTCGGGCGCCAGATTTTTGATAAGGTTTACTACTCTTCCAGAACTTCTGCTAGGGTCCTCACCACAAAGCGTGTCACGATTGGGGTTGAAATAGGCAAGAAGTGATGGCAATAGTTTTAAATCTTCATTTGACCTCCAATAAAGTTATCTAACATGGTGCCATCATCGCAAGTTTCATCCACAAAATGAAAGAAAGAAATATTTTTGGTCCAAATAATGTCGAATTACTCGGAAATGGACCGATAACTTTTGATGGCATAGAGTATGTTAACAATTGCCAATACCAACGAACATTTTCCACCAGGTTTGGGGGGGTTAACTTGCAGTCCATTTTCGGTTCAATTTCAACTAAATTAAAACGGACACGATAAAAAAAGATGGCACATGGTGGAAGTGTATAAGAATGACATGCTTCCGCAACTTTGAAAGAGTAAAAAAAAAAGAAAAAATGCGGATGCTGTATCTCGAGATCTAGCAGCTAGGGAAAATTCGGTCTGTGAGAAGAATTGATCATTGAACCGTCCTGTAACGATAAACCATAGTGCCATCGGGTTAATGTTCAAACCATCAATATCGCTCTGGCTCCTAGACTATATTCACTATACACGCAGAGCATATGATCAGTGTATTAACACGGTTTCTAATCCGCTCCAGATATCCGATACCAACCCCGCGGTATACCAGAAGTCAACTTCTTAGCGGTATAACATACAATTCGATTTGTCCCACTCTGTCTATACTAATACGCGGTTTCTTTGAAATGAGATAATTGTAGCCTGTCAGCTCACACTACATACAGAGTACTTTCATACTTCATTCAGCCCCAGTTCCTACTTCCGGGTAACAACATAGTGTTTAGAAACCGAAGCTAAATTATTAGAAATACTTCCACCTACTTCCGGGTAACAGCAACGTGTGCAGATGAGGATTATAGTCTAGCAGCCAGAGCGATATTGATGGTCTAATGGCACTACGGTTCAATGACCAATTCGTCTGACAGACCGAATTTCTGCCGGCTGCTAAATTGACCATTATTTGGACCAAACATGTTTCTATTTTTCATTTTGTGGCTGAAACTTGCGGGTTACAAGATAGCATGATGGCACCATGTTGAGCAATTTTATTGGAAGTCAGATAAAGATTTAAAATTATTGTCATCACTCCTTGCCTATTTCAACCCCCCAAAACCCCCTAAAACCACCCCCAAAACAAAACAAAAACAAAAAAACTGTCTTTTCAATTTTAAACTCAGTCAGGATCTCAAAAATTGACTAATTTATCATAAAATTGGTCATATCATCCATATTATCTATGGTTTTTCTGGGGGTGGTTTTAGGGGATTCTGGGGTGTTGAAATAAGCAAGGAGTGATGGCAATAATATTAAATCTTTATTTGACCGCCAATAAAGTTATTTAACATGGTGCCATCATGTTACCTTGTATTCCACAAGGTTTAGCCACAAAATGAAAAAAAAATATTTTTGGTCCAAATAATGGCCAATTGCTTGGAAATGACCCGATAATGTCTGATGGCATAGGGTATCTTGACAATTGCCAACACCAATGAACATTTTCACCACGTTTGGAAGGGTTAACTTGCAGTCCATTTTCCGTCCAATTTTAACTGGTCGGCCTGATAAACGAACACGATAAAAATGATGGCCCATAGTGGAAGTGTATAAGAATGGCATGCTTTCCGAATAAACGCAACTTGGAAAGGGTGAACCTTCAGTCAAAAAAAAATGCAGATGCTATATTTCGAGATCTAGCAGCCGGCGAAAATTGGGTCTGTGAGATGAATTGGTCATTGAACCGTCCTCTAACAATAAATCATAGTGCCATCGGGTTAATGTTCAGACCATCAATATCGCTCTGGCTCCTAGACTATTATGATACAGAATTTTACAATACATGTATACCTTACCATTATTCACTATAAAATTCCGATATATTTACAGTTTACGGAATAGACAGAGCTAGGAAGAATGTACTTTACCAAATATGACAATTCAATTACTGACCTCTGATTACACCTCGACGCAGGCACAAACAACCAAAACAGACTGGTTTTGCTACACAATTAATTCAAAAGATAATTAATTAATTAATTAATACTGATAATTCTCAACTTACTTTCGGTTCCGATATTCTTGAAATGGTTCGATTCACTTTCGGAGTTATACATTTCACTGCCAGATCGAATTCACACTCTAGTAAGATAAGCAAGATAAGCAAGATTTGACAGGTTTTCAAGATTTTTCAAGATGCTTGAGAGATCCTATGTTCATCTTCTATATGTTTTCAGTCGGCGGTCTGGCCACTTCACCAATTCCTTGAGCTGCCCTTTCCAATATAACCCGCTCAATAGTTTTCAATAACGCTACTTTTTCTATCAATAAATCGCGGGAATGATCCTCCGGTAATTCCTTTTGGCGAGGCAGAAACTGCTATCAGCTTCTTGTATTTAGTTTTTACACATAATAGTGCTAAATGAAACGTTAACGTCGAATGATTCTCGTTTTTTTACGACTAAGTTTATCGAAACGAGTGCATATTTCTCTATACTACATACTTATTTGAATGAAAAGCAACTCTATTTCTTCAAAAGTACCTACCTATTTTAAGTAAACAGAGGAAGGTACCTTATAGAAAACCGTTTATTTATCCAAAATTAACTATTTCAAAACAGTTTTCGACCCGGTTTGTGGCTATCACCACCTTCTAAAAGGTTCAAAGTTAACATTTCGACCATTTTGTTCGTGCTCCGTGCGGCCGGCGCCAGTCGTAATAAAGTCTTTTTTTTAAAACCGGCCAGAAATTAGTACTTTCCGGTTTATTTTTAGGTCAGAAAATCTCATTTTGTCGGACCGAGCCAGAAAATTATTGTGATAGTCCTGTAAAAGCTTTTACCGGACTCATTTTTATTTACTTTCCGGCCTATCTAATGAAAAAAATAATAAAATAGTTAGTCTAAGATAGCGGTCAATTGGTTTCTATAGTAACCGAGTTTTGTATTATTTAAAACTATAAAATAACTTGACATATTTTGACGTTTAGTTGAAAACGTGACATTTATTATAAAATGGATATTCAAAATGATTGTGAATTAATGGAAGATGAAATTATACCAGATGAATTGTTAAGGCGGCCACCCAAGCAACGTTTGATTTATTACCGTCGAAGTCCCGGATACGATATGAACAAACATACCAAATTTTTGAAAATTTAATTAATGAAGAGTTCTTGTTATAAAAATATAAACTGAATAATATGAAGTTTATGGTACAACAATGTCTGTTTTAAAAAAAATATTGTACGTAATACGTCCCAAAAGTGCTTTTACTGGACTCGCAGGCTTGCAGGACTCGCCTGCGGCTCGCCCTGCAATTTGCCCACTCGTCCAGTAAAAGACCACTTTCGGGACTTGTTACGTAAACTACTATTTTGCTATGGGCCGCTAGCTTTTACCCGCTTCGGGTATATTTCAGTAGCTAGAAAATTCCCTTTGGTACGTAGCACGTTAGACGTGCATGGCTGCGATCTGACAATACCTCAAACTATTTTAATTGAATTTTCCTATTTAATGGACATTTATCGGAAAAAGAAGGGCCGTCGGGCACGGTCCGATACCAAATCTAACTACATGGAGCGAAAACGGCACGAGAAAAGTCGTCGTAAAGCCGTATTAGGTACAACCAATTTGCACTTTTCTAACTCGCGAGCTACGGGCTCCTCACGTGAACGTCATTCGATTTACGGAAAATTTCAAAACAGTTTTTGACCTGGTTTGTGGCTATGACGACCTTTTAAAAGGTTCAAAGTTTACTTTTTGACAAAGTTAACTTTGAACTTTTTAAAAGGTCGACACAGCCCCAAACGGGGTCGAAAACTGTTTTAAATTGGTCAATTTTCCGTAAATCGAATGACGTTCACGTGAGGAGCGCGTAGCTGGCGAGTTGGAAAAGTGCAAATCTTCGGAACATAGAACGTCTTTACGAGGACTTTTCGCGTGCCGTTTTCGCTCCATTTCGTTAGTTTATGAACGGGGCCAACTAAATAGCATAGTCTCGGGCCCCAAAAATGTCGTTTAAATACGAAAATTTAATTCAAATAGAAACAGGCACTCTCAGGTCTCAGCTATGCACGTCTAACGTGCCACGTACCAAAGGGAATTTTCTAGCTACCGAAATATACCCGAAGCGGGTAAAAGCTAGTGGCCCATAGCAAAAAAGACTTTATTACGACTGGCGCCAGCCGCACGGGGCACTACACGGCCCCAAATTAACAAGACCGAGGTAAAACGTATAAACTCTAACTGAAGCGTAGCGATCTCCTCGAGCCATTTGTCAAATTGTGTTTGTTTGTAGCTAATTACATAGGACGTCTGGCGTTCATGCAATTGTGTTTTTATACAATTCGAACCTTCTTATTTCAATGGGCCACGTGAAAATCCCGGAAATAATTATAATTATACGGAATTATTGAGCATTTTGAAACACTTGTCCGGAATTGCGTAGTTATAATTCTTTATGCGCGATTCCAAATTATAAATAAATAAAATAAATTATTGCTATGAAAATTTGACTAGAATTATTAGGTTCTTTGCAATGGGTGTCAATGTTATCTATACTATTAACACCCCAAATAATGAAGTAATTTATAATGAAGTAATTAATAATATAAAAAGATAATACTATCTAAACTTGGAACCCCAAGTAAGGTATAAAAGAGAATCCTTTTTGTACAAAAAAATAAGTAAATTGAGGAACACATAAAATATAATCATAACAATATAACAATGTTTACGACAGCATGAACTTTCTGTAATTAGTCTTTCAATTCAATATTATAATGAATATAATGTCGAGATTATATTGTTCCTCACATATGTTGTGGTTTTGATAATGTACTCCACATTTAATTAATTCTCGTTCGACCTTCAATTCACTCCTGTACATTGAAAAATCTTTCCGTATGGGTTCAATTAGTTGAAAATAACCGATTAAGTGAAAAGTTAATTATAATATGTAAATCTGGATACAAGATACTATATTGGAAGATAATTGACGAGTGCTTATCGGCCTAGCAACCTTTTCGTTAACGAATGGAAAGTTGTTATTTCCATGAAAAAATCGATTGCAAGATTTTAATTGCGTGGAAACCAAGTTCTGAAATTGTGGATTCTACATTGTTAACATTATTCTACCTCTACACTTGCTCGAATAATTCTTATCTAGAAAAAGTCGATAGTTTGAAGTAGATTTCTTCAAATAGCTCCCAAAATAATGACAAGCTTTTCGTTAACGAATGGACATTTTTTGTTCCTATGAGAACATCGGTTGTAAGATTCTGATTGCGTGGAAACGAAGTCCTGAAATTACGGAATCTACATCATTATCATTATTCTACCTCTACACTTGCTAGAATAATTCTCATCAAGAAAACGTTGATAGCTTGAAGTGGATTTCTCCAAATTGCTCCCAAAATAATGACTAATATAGACAATCAAACCGTTCTCTCAATTAGAAATACAAAAAAAATTACGTACAGGAGATGAAAACGGTATTCGGTACATGAAAAACTGTTTCTGTAAACATTGTAAAGCGGCTGGGATGATTCAATTTATTTATAAATAGGAGCTTTTAAACGTGAAAAACCATTAAAAACCCCAAAATTCTTCTATTATTGTTGTATTTTTAGTTACGACTGCTAATTTCTGTTCACGAAAACTTTGTTATAAATATACCGGCTAACTCATTTTGAATCAACTCCAGGAATATGTTGAAAAATATGCACCGAACAGAAAAATATTATCAACAAAACTATCGTGGCTTAGAGAGGGCTGTTCAATTTCCAAACATTTTCCATCCACACTCCCCTTGGGGTAGGTATGACGTTGAAATATCGAATAAGAAATCCCCTACTTTTTAGTGCAGATTCTTATAAATCGTCAGAAATTAAGTAGTGCTGAATAGAAGAATTCTTTCTCTGATGGTGGTAAAATAGACATAATATAACTGTGATCAATCGGTCACTTTTGTTAGCAAAATAGCTTTCGGAAACTTCTGCGGGTCAAATGTATGATTGTAGAAATAAAAAATATATTGTAAATTATTTAGAAACCTTTAATGAAGGAAATTAAATTTTACTATACATTGAAATTCTATTCTAATGTCTACATAATGTAATCCACCAATCTATGCTGTCAGGTTTACTTAATTAATTCACCCTCGTTTGATACTGACATCAGCTGGAATGGGACTTCACATAGATGACGTCACTTCTTGATGTTAAATATATGCGCGTGATTGTCACTTTAAACCAGAAAACACATTATGTTTCGTTAAAATACTATAATTTCATTTGGGAAAAGTGAAGATGGTTATCAAAAATACCACCTGAATCGAGACTACCGAGCCCAATACAAATATAGTTCCTGTTTTCACCAATTTGAAGCGATCTGCAATATTTCAGATTCAGATAACCAATAGGAAATGTGCAATCGTTTCCACATACGCAGGCACTGACATCATGTAAGAAAACGCTGTTAGCTATCGATCATGTGAGTTTCCTCACTATTGTTAGCAAACTAGCTTCCGGACACTCATGCGCGTTAAATGTAAATCATTGTAGGAACAGAAAATGTATTCGATATGATTTAGAAACCGCTAATGAAAGAATTATACTTATTATGTTACATTGAAATTTTATTCAAATATCTACGTCATGTAGGGGAGGGTCCCGTACCTTAAGCCGTCCTGTACCTCGAGCCAGCCGAATAACTGTTGACATTTCTTCCTATAAGAGTTGGCAACACCCTCGACTGTCGCGAGTGTGACTACGATTGGTATCATCCAGTCAGTTATAGTTAAATGCAGTCGACACGTGTTATTGGTGAAAACTTCGATTTTGCGTCTTCAAACTAAGTTTTTAATTTCTTAATATTCATCGTTTTTTTAGGTCTTAATGTAGATATAATTTCGAACTATTTACGGCATGTAATAGTGAGTTAATACTTAACATATTCACACACTTTTCCTAAATTTAAGTTTCACGTTTTTTTCTTTTGCAAAATCGAATAAGAAAAACATGCCCCAGTCCTGGATAGTCAATGAAAAAGCTGGAAAACAGTGGTTTCGAGAATTTATGAAGAGGCATCGTGAACTAAGTCTTAGAAAACCTGAGGCTACTAGTATAGCACGCGCCACCAGTTTTAACAGACATAATATTGGCATGTTTTTCACTAAACTGGAGGAAAGTATTGCAAAATATCAGTTTACTGCCTCAGATATTTACAGTATGGACGAAACCGGAAACTGCACTGTGCAAAATACGACCAAGATAATTGCGGCCAAAGGACAAAAACAGAGCTGCGACATCTGGAGAAAGGGGATCAAATATTACCATGATAGCCTGCATCAATGCTCTCGGAAATAGCGTACCGCCTATGTTTATATTCTCCAGAGTTACTTTTAGGCAAATTATGCTGAATGGTGCCCCAGCGGATTCAATTGGATCTGCTCATAAATCTGGATGGTCAAATTCGGAAACATTTCTTATATGACTGCAACATTTTATTGATAAGGAAAGGCCAAGTCCGGAGCATAAAAAATTATTAATAATGGACAACCATGAAAGCCATTGCTCTCTTGAAGCTGTTACATTATCAAAAGATAATGGAATAATTTTACTGACTTTACCACCCCATACTAGTCACAAGCTCCAGCCCCTTGACCGTGCAGTTTTTGGTCCATACAAGCAATATTACAATAATGCATGTGACGAATGGCTTTTGAAGCATCCAGGACAACCAATCACTTTACATTATGTCGCAGAACTAGCGGGAAAAGCATATCCACTGGCGTTCACCCCAAAAAATATTCAGTCTGGATTTAGAGTCTCGGGAATTTGACCCCCGAATGAAAATATTTTCGGCGATGAAGAATATCTTTCTTCATCAGATACCGATCGTGAAGAGCCTACCGGCTCTACAAATGATCCCAAACCGTCTACAAGTCATCATTTGGTTCCTCTCAATGACGGTGATGATAATAATGCACTTGCAATGGAACGAACTGGCCCGGAGTTCACAATTCCTGAACAATTGCGGCCATATCCAAAAGCAAAGACTCGAACTATGAAAGCCAGTAATCGTAAGAAAACAAAAAGTAGAGTTCTGACTGACACCCCCGAAAAAGACGAAATCGAACGAATTTTCAATGAAAGGCAAAGAAAAGAAGAGCTGAAAAAAAGCAAGCAAGTCGTCCGAAATATTACAGCCAGAAAAAATAAAGTCCCAGTGGAAGTGGAATCATCTGAAGACGAAGAGACATATTCGCCGGACTCGGACAGTTCAGAAATATCAAATGAAATTTGTGAGCCTGAGAAACAAGCATTTGTATGCACATCATTAAAACATGGTGATTATGTGCTGACGAAAATTTTTGGGAAAAAATCAATTCATTTTTTTGTGGCCGAGATTATTAACATTGTTACTAATGTTGAATTTCAAGAAAAATACTTGAAGAGGTTTGGTTCTACAACCAAGTTTGTGAGAGAAAATGAGGAAATATTCACGATTGACATGGAGAGCATCGTTTTATCCCTGCCACAGCCTATACGTGGAGGATTATCAGAAAGACAAAAAAACATGTTGACTTTTGGGATTGACTTTGCATCATATAACGTTGAATAGACTTCAGTCGTTGATTTCTCATGTTTTTGTAATTACATTTTGTGAAATACATGCTCCAACTCATATCAGTATTAACTTATTTGTGAATGGCTCAAGGTACATTACACATGGCACAAGGTACAAGACTTTATTGTACCTTGAGCCATTATACCTTTTGAAAAGAAACAAAAATATTTAATTTATTGTGAAATATTTTCCACAAATACTTTTTTCTACAAACGCTTAACAAAGTAGCCTTTGACGCTTTCAGATTTCAACGCAAAGTTGACGTTTTCCGTGAAATGTCATTTTGTGACAGCATTTGCGCTCTAAAGCGGAAATATTTCGAAAACGCTCGCTTCTCTAACGTATTTCTGCATGATGATTGATGATAGTGACAGTGAATTATCAAACACTCCTCCTGATGTAGCAGAAAGTGCAAAAATTGTTACTTTGAATCTCCTACCAGAGAAATCAAGGAAGAAATATGAATTACAATACGGTAAATTCATGACGTGGTGCCAGTCGAAGAAGGTGAATAAGTATTCAGAAAACGTATTACTGGCTTATTTTGGAGAAAAATCATTGATTTGTAAGTCATCAACTCTTTGGTCTACGTATTCGATGATACGGACATGCTTGAATGTTAAAAATAACATCGAAATCAATAAGTATCCTAAACTTATCGCATTTCTGAAGAAACAGTCTGTTGGATATAAAGCGAAAAAATCCAAAACATTCACCACTGAAGATATTCACAAATTTTTACAAGAAGCGCCCGATGAAGAATATCTACTAAAAAAGGTAAATTTTAATATTTCATGCTCTTAGTAGTTTGAGAAGCGGTTAGTATTTTTTTGAATTTAGTGCAATTTGGTTAGCATAGACATTTGGAATAGCTATTAATTGCAGTTTTTTTATAGGTTATTCTAATTATGGGTATTGCTGGTGCCTGCAGGCGCGATGAGTTGGTCAAAATGGAGATTGGTGACATAGAAGATAAGGATTCTATTTTAATAGTCCCGATTCAAAAACGAGAATAAGCCGTGTTTTTACGATTGTTGGTCATAATGAAGAGAATTCAGTTGATTATCTTTCAATTTGTAAAAAATATATTGCACTCAGAAAACATTGTCTGAATAACAATACTGTCCAACGTCTATTTTTACGTTATGAAAAAGGTAGATGTATGAAACAAGTTGTGTGTATGAATACAATCGGCAAGACTCCCAGTGACATTGCTGAATATTTGAAATTGCCCGAGCATAATTTATATACTGGACACTGTCTCCGACGAACCTCTGCACTTTATTGGTGAATGGTGGAGGTGACCTAATACAACTGAAAAAACATGGTGGATGGAAAAGTAACAATGTAGCAGAAGGCTACATAGATGATTCAATCAACAATAAGATTGAAACTACCAAGAGAATATTCTCAAGACCATCTACATCTCGTTCTGTAGATTTCCAATATTCGGGGGAATTAATGTTAGATAAATCTACTGATCGTCCATCAGGTTCGGGAATAATAATTAAAGTTACAATTGTACATTCAATTTTAGTATAGTCAATGATAAATTAAATCAACATTAATCAGGAATTTATAAACTGTACTTGATGTACTTTTGTTGAATAAAGCATCTGGTGTTTTTTCTTTTTTTTTTTTCTGAAAACTGCGTTTGTAGAAAAAATCCTGTGTGTATTTCGAGCACAAAGTGTCATTGTCGCTCTCCAAAGATTACCGCGCTCCGCTTTGCGTCGCGCGGTAACTCTCTTTGTCGAGCGACAATATATCACTTTGCGCTCTTAATACACAAATAGCTATTGCCATATGATAGGGCACATATGAAACTCAATGTCACATTATTGAAAGATCGACCTTTTGTTTTTTGCTGCATTTTGTAAGGATTTGAAAATACCTGGCGTCAAGCTACGGGACCCTCCCCTATTTCACAACTCCATGATTCATACTGACACTTGCTGTCAGGTTGGCTTTCGCAATTATTCATACTACAATATAACCTTGTTTTATACCGACACTTGCTGTAACATGAACTATCAAAATGTCCCACAAAATCAAGAATTCTTCTTGCACAGAATAAGGACATGAAATAGATCTTGACGTCACATTGATGACGTTACTTGAATCATAAAATGTGAATTTCGGTTTCTTCTGCTGGTTAAATGTATACGTGTGATATATATTTATAACCAGAAAAACATGCTTGTTCTTATGGTTCAATAAATTACCATGAGCAGATTCGAAAAAATTATGATGGTTATCAAAAATATCACTGTAATCGAGGCTACAATTCCCATTTACAATAACTGTATTGTAAATGGGAACTGTCCTATTTTCACCATTTCAAAGCGATTTGCAAGTTCAAATCCATACAACCAATAGGATCATTAAAAAAATATATTGTCGTTTATCTGATTGAAAAAATAGATCGATTCAGAAATGTTCAAAGCGATTAGGTCTGCGAAAATCCGTAAACATATATGTTGTGCCGATTACAATGCTTCTCTTACACTATACTGGGTGTCCTATTTTAATCCGCCAGTAGCGATAATTCTGAAACATTGCATTGAATCAAAAAGTGTTCCAAATGAAAAGTTAATGGTTCTGAGGGGGACATCTGATGCCGTAGACTTTGCCCCCCCCAGCCCCCCAAGGGGGGCGGGAACAGGGGGCAACTTTAAAATCTTAAATGGAAACCCCTATTTTTTATTGCAGATTCTGATAGAGGATTAAAAAGTATGTAAGTTTTATCCAAAACTTTTTTTTTATTGGTCGAGAGATGGCGCTGCAAATGTAAAAATTAGGTTTTTTGTCAATTAAATTGCGAAAATCGTCACGTAATTAACTGTTATTATTACTTAAGACTTACTCACAACCTTACAAGGTTGTTTTTTTCTCAGCCTGCCCAAATACTACCCCCGCCCCCCCTACAAAGACGTAAAGTACTCAAAAATAGCGATTGAGTACTTATTTTTCAAATTAAATAATGGTATGCACGTCCGAGCGTTGTGTTTACTTCACGCAGCCCAGTATTCTGCGAAACGAAATTCTCCTAATTTGTTAAAACTTCACTCGGTAAAATAAAGGACGCGTAAAAATATCTTCGACTCAATCGACAAATCGGAAATTTTAGATTCTGCGATAACTTGGCGCGAAGTAATGATTTTTTAAATGTAAATTGTTTTTAATGAGGAGGCAGAAACAATTTGTGTTTTTTGTGAATTTGGTATCGCGTTAACGTGCACTCGTTACCGGAAAATTGTGTAAATTGTCAAGAGTCAAAGATTCATCCGAGTTACCAACCAATTAAAAAGTGTGCATTTTTGTGGATTTTCCGAGGGCGCCTATTTGATTTTACCGAGTGCAAGTTTAATTGCGTAACGCTAATGCCGGCGGTTTCAATTGAGTTATTTCAATTTAATTATGCCATGAAAAATACTGTTGCCGTTTTCAAAAATAGTAATCTTCTAAATAAGAAATTCGTTTACTGTGTGATAGAGAAATTCTTTTAATTTTTTCTCAAGTTTGCAGCGCCATCTATCAACAACTTTAAAAAATACCCCGACTAAAATTGACCTACATTTTAAATCCGAGCCTGAGGTACAAAATAGGGGTTTCCATTTAAGATTCTAAAGTTGTCACCAGATCCCCCCCCCCGGGGGGGGCGGATGGGTGGTGGGGCTATGTGGGGGGCCCGGTCAAACACTGTTTGAAGAAAGAATGACATTCTTTTTTGAATTATTTTACCATTATTTAATTTGAAAAATAAGTACTCAATCGCTATTTTTAAATACTTTACGTCTTTGTAGGGGGGGGGGCGGGGGTAGTATTTGGGCAGGCTGAGAAAAAAACAACCTTGTAAGGTTGTGAGTAAGTCTTAAGTAATAATAACAGTTAATTACGTGACGATTTTCGCAATTTAATTGACAAAAAACCTAATTTTTACATTTGCAGCGCCATCTCTCGACCAATAAAAAAAATGTTTCGGATAAAACTTACATACTTTTTAACCCTATATCAGAATCTGCAATAAAAAATAGGGGTTTCCATTTAAGATTTTAAAGTTGCCCCCTGTTCCCGCCCCCCTTGGGGGGCTGGGGGGGCAAAGTCTACGGAATCAGATGTCCCCCTTAGAACCATTAACTTTTCATTCGGAACACTTTTTGATTCAATGCAATGTTTCAGAATTATCGCTACTGGCGGATTAAAATGGGACACCCTGTATACTAAGTATAGGAAAGGAAGTGGAAATGATGGAGAAAATCGGTAAATAATTTTGAGGGGACATTCAACTATGGCAAAATGAAACCACCACTGTTCAACTCAATTTTGAGAAAATAATCTGAAAATTCACATTTTTTGTTGTTCCGGTTGAAGAAATTTCGTTCTTCTGTTCAAGGGAGATACATTTCGAAAAGCTATTGATGATTTGACACCATCTGCCGGAAAGCATATGTCCCACTAAGAATGATATTCATAATGTCACGAATTGATAAAACAGGTCTCGCGATTCAAGGAATCCACAAAGAAACAGTTGGAAATACAACCGCCAGGTGCTCAAAACGGATCTATCTGCGAAAATCCGTAGACATATTTATGCCCTGATTACAATATTTCCCTTATAATACGTTTACAGTGAATGGAGTAAGGAGTGCAAGAACTTCTTGCTGAAAACAATTCAGTATGATAAAAAATCTATAAATTTAAGACAAAATTTTTTCTTGAGCGCGTTGATTGGACTATTGTAAATATAATAACTAACCGAGGCTGATTCAATGAATGCTTGATCTGATACACAATCTACCTCATTGTATCGTATTAAAATCAGTAGCCATGTTCTGAAGAGCTATTATATGACATTTCATCATTTTGATCTAGTCAATATGATTGTTTCATATTTTATTATAAATCAATTCTTATCGCTCATTCGCATTTTCTCTATTCCTCATACTCTAGTATCTTTCACAAGAAACACCTCCTCAGTAATTATTATTGCTTACCTCCGCATTAGCTTATTTGATAAATAATAATAGACAAATCCAAAGTGACGTGAATACATCATTCACATCTGAATTACGCTTCCTCTTCAAAATATTTGTTCCATATGCTTGGGTTGTTCGATAGTTATGATTTATAATTATTTACTTGGGTGTATCGTTCAAGGTATGTATCCATACTTTGGATCTAACAGTTCTGCTTAGCTGGAAAAATAGATTAATGAACACCTTAAGCAGAATTTTATGATGTCCAATTCCTATCCAGGACATTTGTTTGTATTCATTGAAAATAGGAATATCAATTATTCAGCTACAAAAACTTATTTGATACAAGGAATTCGTTAGGGTGGATTTTCTTCAGCTCACTGGACTAAAAATTCACATTATGTAAATATTCACAAAACTCGCAATGGGAGTATACATTATCATAAATCAGTGACTTTTTATATCCAATAGTAGGTGACAAATGTACGTTTTAGTTTGTTTAGTGGTTCACATTATCTCAAGTTCTACTCGTTTCTTAAATGTGACGATTCATGTTCGAATTGCCTCACTAAGTGTCATATAGTTTTCTATAGAAACTTGAGTGTGACAATTTGTTTTATTTGCAGGAGAATGAGTGTCTCGCTTTGGAAGCGAATATTCGTTGGGCGGAAGCTTTCATCCTAATGTATTCCGTTACAGACAAATGTTCCTTCGACGAATGTTACAGATTGAAGTTCCTTATAAACTACAACAAAAGACGACGCAAGTTGGGGAGCGTCACGAAAGACGGTTTGGGAGATGTGCCAGTTGTGCTTATTGGTAACAAGATAGATCAGGCTGAGGATAGGATGGTTTCATCCGAAGAAGGCCAGAGAAGAAGTAAAGAAATTGGTTGTGTGTGCTTTCATGAAATATCAGTGCGAGAAAGTATAGAACAGGTAGTTTACATTAGACCCATTGTATTCACTTCCTTTATTTGTTGTACCGATTAACTTAGGTATACATAATATTATTATATTATATAACTCCGCTTACACGAAAAACTGTAAATGAACAGCTCAGATCCGCCGGTTATATTAATGATGGTTATTTGGCTATTATTATTCCAATTTCCTTAGCTTTAGCAGGCATATACCACATGCTTTAGTTTTGAAGATTAAGAAATTCAGTGAGGGTGGAATAAGTCGTGATATTCGAAATCGTCTGGGAAGCGGATATTTGTCTCGTACTAAATTTTGGCTTTTCAGCAACTTATGTGCAAGAGAATCCAGATGAACTCATATTTATGAAAAAGACAATTTTGCGTAAACGTTATATCTGAATTCATCTTACATGCTTTCAATGTAGTCTAAGCACCTGCTGCTGAAAAGAGAATAAAACTATGGTGGTCGTCTGAAATGAACAGGAAGCTTGATTTCAAAGCTGCAATTGAGAATATTCCTGACTTTCTCTTTGCATACATTAAAGTGAGAAAGCACGTTATGATCAGTACCATCAGACTGGACAGAACGAGTTAATGCGAGACAGAAAATTTAACTGGTCATCCTGTAAATTCTACAGATCATTTGGACATGTTAAGGGATAATTTTTCATCGTGTCGTATATTCAGCTAAGGATGCAACAAGTGGGAGCTGTGGAATTCTGATCATTTCTCAACAAAATATTGGGTATCACAAGGTCTAGAACTTGGAAGGACCTAACAAAATTGGGTGACAATAGTTACAATAGTGCCATCAATTTAATAGTCTCTCCCCTCTGTTCTTTTTTCAGTTTTCATTGGTTTCATGCCAAGTTTCATAGGATATTGTCACCAACCTTATAGAATAACTGCAAGTCGAATTATATAGTTTAGTAACTACAAGAATATTACAGTGTTTTGGTTGCTACAAACGTATTTGTCTTCTCTATACACAACTATAGCTCTAACGTTTTGAATGTTTAACACTCCAATCTGATGGATCTTCCTTGAATCAATTAGAAAGCTAAACGTAAAGCACCTTCCAATAATGTATCAGCCGATTAAATCTCTAATTACCTTCTAGTATCTCATTCGAATACAGTAAAATTTTAGAATAAGCTGGTATCCGGAATCACTACCATTATTTGCCAAATGAATAACATTTTCCCTATTTCTTACGTGATGTCCAGATGTGGCTAATGAACCAGAAATCAGTTCATCACATCTGAGAATTTGCTGACGAACACAGCATATTAAGCAAATTTCAGTTATTCTTCATAAATTCGTCCCAACATTGTTAAAAAATACAAAAGATCGCTACATTTAGGTTACCTGTATCCGGTTAAATATAGCATAAATGATCTTTCTATCTCTGACTTTACCGCCGTTTTCTGATACAAATCACAGAGTTTAATTCTGTCACAAATAGTGCCTTGAACCAAGGATCCCTGTTTTTATGATTATCCTAACAAGTAGGACTTTTAAAGTAGCGTAAGCAGCCTGGGAAATTTTTTTAAATCCTGGATTTTTACGATCTCTAACCATATTTTAACAAGCTCAGGGTCTTTATTCACATTTAAATCCTGGATTTTTACGATGTCCAACCATATTTTAACAAGCTCAGGGTTTTATTCACATATAGCAACTACCAAGACATCCTTATTGTTGATCGTAACAATTCCTCATCGCTTACTACACTCCCCATCGAGTGAATTGTATTGGTTTCCGCTACCACGCCCTGCACGCATCCACACGCCTGTGATACCAAGCCAAAACATCTCTGTATTCAGTCCAGCTGAATTAAATTGGCACATTGCCGAAATAGCAGATACAGAGAATTCGTTCATAGAGTTATAGACGGCGTTACATCAGAAATGTAAAATGACTTTCAGACACTAGTTGTGGTATAGGCACAGAGTAGGGAATATAGTTCCCTACTCTGTGGTATAGGCTCATAGGTAGTGAGAAACAGAGAATTCCTCCATAGATTTATAGATGGGTTCTCCATAGAATTATAGATGGCGTAACAAGAAGTCTAAAATTAGATCTCTAATTTCATACACTAGTTATCATATAGGTTCATAGATGGTGTACCATAACAAATACAGACACTTGATATAAGTGTAGGGATCAACCAATGAGAGACGAAGACGAAAAGGGTTGGTTAACCAGTAAGGACAATGTAGAAACTCACACTTAGTAAAGATTAGCCAAAAATAACAAGTACCTACACCAAGAGGGGGGAACCTCAGGGTCGGGTTATCTTAGGCGGGAAAGGGACGGGGCCTGAATGTTGAGTGGAAGGGGGGTGTTCGAAGTGGCCCACTACCTACTAGCGTTAATGACTATCTGGAATATTTTTGGCCAAAAAGTATCTGTATTAGTTTCATTCCTTCATTGGAAACAGACTAACAGCCGCTATAATACTGGTTTCAATATATCCTTCCACTAATTGGACCCTTCACGTATTTTGTATGGTTGAGTAATCTTCGTTTTGAATATAGTTTACATGAACATGTCTTTGATAATGGCTGCAGCTCAGCTAAAAAGTGCTTTTGATGAGTTATAATTTAAGTCTAAAAAGGGTGATGGTGTACACTAAATCATATTTATATCACATCCCACAGTTGCAGATCATAAATCCGTATTTTGTATTCATTATTATTCCGCAGATAGATTAATCATGGTTATTTATCTCACTATGATCATCCGTGCTCATATTCATGAGGATGAAAAGCGGTACACTCATATTTTTTCAGGTTTCTAACCAACGTTTTACTCCCTTCAAGATGTTACTCCATAAGTATCCCTCTGATATATATAATTTCGAATCCGATATGAATAAGTAGATGAAACTTATCAGCCAACCTAGGTTTCAGGTGTTTTCTCAATCGGATAAAATTTGGTTCAAAAATTCTCATTCCGTTATTAACGATTTTTTTCAAGGATTATTCTTCAGAATTAGATTTCTTGTGTGACTCGCTATCTCTTTTGACGGTTTCATCATGCAGTAACTTTGGCTGCAAATTTTGTGCATTTGTCAGTTGAAAACTATTATTTTCTTCAAAAAGGATAGTATACGAATCATTCGCCTTCTGTCCACCCTGAAACCTAAAGTATGATGATACAGGTGTTTCTGTACTTGTTAGTTCATTAAGTTGTATATTAGAAATGACTAATCTACATCAATCTGTACTTACTCAACAGGTAGTAGCTGTATTCCGGGATGTTTGCAGATTCTGGCGGGTTCATAGCAAAAATCCGAGTAAATTGAAAAGGAGTGGCAGCGATAAGGAACCTATGTCTCCAGATACCACACGTTTATTGTGTTCAGCTGCCATTTCTCCAGGTAGTATATTACCATCTTCATGTAGACCTGGTGGTATCATAGGGAGACGATGGACTGAAGTGGAATTAGAAGAGCAAGATGAAACCCTTAGTAAAGAAAGCAGTGCTTCAAGTTCAGGCGAAAACACCAATCCTTTCAGAGGGAGAGCATCTACAGAGGGTCATTTGCAGCATAAGCCCTGGAGATGGAGGCACCCGCCACCTAGCTCGTCAGCTAGCGCGTTTCCTGGCGAATTCAATGGTTCCAGGGCTGAAAGAAGAATGAGTATCTCCATGAGGGGGAACAATGCTAGTTACTAATTCGTGATCATTCCTTCGTTATTCATTCATTACTATTACCAGTTTTTATAACGGTTTTCTCGTGAGAATAGAAAATCAACATTTTTTTTAAGACAATTATTGCCAATATATTGTTATTTCAGTACGAATTGGCGCTACATCCATGATTCATCATCTTAATTTACACCTTACGGAACTTTACAATCTAGGAAATATGCAGCGTGTGTAAAAAATATTGCAACATTTTTTTTTACTTCCTATCTCCCACGTCTATCAACTTCCTTATTTTGATCGAATAATAAGAGGTAATCTAATAAACCACTCAATGGAGGGAATGAAACTTATCAAAGATGAAAGATTTCATTCTGATGTGAAAAAATAGCAATTTGATATATTAAGTGTTCAAATTGAGTTCCATGTACTGTCTGGCAGTAAGCAAGCCGCTACTAGAAACCTCTCAAACGATTACTGAATGTGGCTTCAGGTATCCGTTCAAGTTATTGAAATGAGTAAGATATCTCTGAACTAGTGATGAGCGAGATTGGTCTTGGTCTTGCGGTTTTGTTGTTGCATAAAAAGCAAAACCGAGACCAAAACTCTATAAATGAGAAGAAGACCATATCCTGCAAGACTGAGACTTCTGCAACAGTCTTGTGAGGCAAATCCCGCACAAATACAAAATCAATGGACTGTTTCTAATAATATGTATGATATTTCTGTTATCTGAAAATTTATAAAATAATTATAAAATATAAAATTATTTATCTGCGGAAGTTGCCGAAAGCGCCTTGCAGTTGCTTTGTCGGAAACAGCACATTGCTCGCTTAGCTTTGGCGGCGCGTGTGCTTTAAAGTTCTTTCTTCTTTGTAATGTCCGCACTCGCAGGTGTTTTTGTTTCATATATTGTGAGTCATATAATATGTGTTGGAACGGTGAAAAAATATTTACAGTTTAACTTTCCTGACGTGTGTTCATTGCTGTTTAGGTGAATGCGGGAAACATGTGAATGCATGCTGAGTTCCATAAATTGTTGGTTGTTTTTTTTATTATAAATTTTTAGATTCACTTGCAAAATTTGTGTAAGCTCGGATGGTTTTTTGCATTTATTTCGAAATCGGTGCATTTCTTGAAAAATCATACAAAACAAAAAGTGTCAAAATTAAACATAACGTCCTAATTTTCGGATACTGGAGAGCAGGGACGGTGAACAAAAAAGTTTGAGGGTATACGTTATTACGATCACCAAAAGTGTATGAACCTTTATAGTGTAAGTAAATATTGACTAAGTTTAAATTGCTCTAAATGTTGGCTTTCTGATCTTTAATAAGCGTACTATTTCAATTTGCTACTTTTTAAATTCTAGGACATAATTTAAAAAAACACGAAAAATAATAAAGTTTGACACCTCATATCTCGGAACTAAAAAACAATTTTGGACACATGCTTGTCTTATTTTTTTACTGACGTCGTTTCTCGTCTTATAGTTTTATTGTTCATTCCATTTGGTCTATGTCTATGAACTTTCAATTATTTTATTATATAAAGTAAGGCATTATCCATAAACTTCTGTCGAGAAATATATATGTCATAGCGTCCTCACCGGCCACTGTAGGCTCTCCTTCACGGAGAGTCCATCCTGTCTTAATTGCGGTACAGGAGAGGAGACTTTCTTCCAACTTATAGGAGAGTGCACCAAGTGGTGTTGCAGTCGCACCGAGATACTTCTAAGTGTGGCTACACCAGGTCTGTTTGTTCGTTGTGAAAAAGCAAGACTTGCAAGACTCTTGTTGCAAGATCAAGACCAAGACCTTACAAGTTCTTGTCTTGGTCTTGCTTGACTTATCACTACTTTTAACCAAAAGCAAGATATCTAATGCTTTGTCGCGCCACTAGTCGCTGGTGGACGTGTATCCTATTTTGGAAGATTACCACTCACCTGAAACTTTTTATTTTCTGGACTGACTAACAATGCTTATACTAATAGTATTTCTATCTAAACAGCGTTAATGAGAAATGATAATATTATACATTTTTCTTATCATTTTTAGATTTTGGTTTGTGAAACGAACTGCAACTTTTGCTTTACAGAACAAAACATTTGTCACGATGCCATCCAGGCGCAATTCCTGGTTTTGAGTACGCCATGACGGCTGCAAGAAAGTTAGGAAGTTCAATTCAAACATTTAATACTTTAAATTGTTGCTTTTTGACTTCAGAATGAAACGTTAAATTGATTGTGAGATTAATTTATTTTTTCGCAATAGTTACCAACCGATTTTAGAAGCTAACCGTTGCATTGCTGTTCAAATCACCTTTCATTTGAGGTATTACAAGGAGTAGACTTCAGATGGAAATGAGGAAGTTGTTGGAAATGGGGGATAGGGGGTGAATGATTTGAACTTCAATTTTAAGATTGAAAATCTACTGGGTTTGGGGATTTTCTCAAAGAGTACTGTTTTCAAAAGATATGACAATCTGTATAATACTTATATTACTCTGGATGGATTATTATAGGTTTCATTATTTGATGCGTTGAAAGTGAAATTAATATTGTTATGAGATACTTAATATGTTCGACCAGATTAATTAAATATGATATGGTTTTTCTTATGGACTTTTGCAATATTGAGAAGGATACACATAAAAAAGGGATTTGTAATTTTATTCTTTTCTTGCTATTTTTATTTACAAATTTATTAGTGTCTTTGAAACATACTCTACTTTATTCTTTCATGAAATAACATACTCATCGAATGAGAAATGGTAGAATGTAATAACTTGTAAAATACGATACAAAAGAGCATACTAATAATTGAAGAATAATAAATATATTCTCGAATAAAAGATAAATTGATAGTATTATATAACAAAATAGTCTAAAATTTGTCAATCTCTTCATGTTCATCGATTGCTTCAAGTGGATCATTATCTTTTATATTGTTATCCGCTAACAATTTGTTGAAAAGGGGTTGATAAACTTTATTCTCTTGTTTGCATATTTCCACACTAAACCAAAAGACCTAGCATTAGGGAAAAATGAATGGCCTGACGCGAAAAATGGATAGTCTATCCTTTCGACTTCCAGATTTTTTCCTGAAACTAATTTCGACCGGGGCAAGGCGGTTTTGAAATTTCCGCCACATGCATAGATGTGATAACTCGAAGCGGATAATATTCACAGGCAGTTTCTGAGAAAGGTTCGTCTGAATTTGCTTCATCCATTTCCTACTGCTACACTTTACACAATTACAATTTGAACCATTCTTGGAAAGGGGGTAACCGTTATTCTATGACAGCGGCGTATGTGAGACTTACCACTTTGCTTACCAGCTTGTTGCACAATCTGTTGAAAGCTCAAGTATCATGCTTCCATCTAGCGGTGAATAACTTCTTTAATTTTGAAATAGAGTTAAAATGAATAGGATTAGGAATCAATATCACACATCGATTTCAGTATGTAATTCAAAATATAACATGTGACTTACTTACTTACTTTCACTTTTAACGCCTCATTTATATCGATTTCTTATAATATTGTTATTGATTGACGTTTGTCGTGGAATAATACTCTGATTCTAGTATAGATATAATTAAACATATTTTCTCTCCGGGAATATTTCTGATACTTCCTTTAATTCATTACAAATCTGACTATACCTTAAACAGTAAGCTCTCTACAACGAAACTCAAGGAACCCAATATTTTGTGAAGGTTTTGTTATATAGAAGATAAAGAAAACCACAAAATTTCATGAATGAAAATAAGTAAAATACGTAAAGACAACTGTAATTATGTAGATGTCACAATGAGTGTCTCATTAATTCGTATACTTTGTTACAGAGATTACCCTTTTCGTTAAAAATAGTCAATCAATGTGAGACAAGCCAATCAAGCAATGTAATGTTTAAATCATAGTGAGTTATTCAGCAAGAAGGGTCTCGTTTGTAGAGAGTTTATACTGTAGTTTCATTCAGAGTACCTACTAATATTGGCAGTACAATATCGTAAATCGTGTTCTTTTCATCATAACTGAAAATAAACAAACAAAAACTTCTGATATTACTTACACAATTTTTTTGAACGAACCCCATCTTCACGGAAAGGGTTGTATTAGAAGGTGAAAATAATAAAAGCAAAGATCAATTAATAGTAGAGAACTTACAGAATATTGAGAATGAAAATCTTTGAAATTTATAAAAAGTCTGAATATGATGAAACACTATAATGGCAATTTTTGTGTCAAACATGTATGAGAATGTATGTAATTGCATACTTAAATATGCATAGGTATGTACGTATGAAATTATTCATCATGTTTCTCTTTTTTTGTATGACCTGAAATTTTAATTTCCTTATTCCAGAGGGGCATTCCCGTAAGAATATTTACGTATTTAGAAAGCGATTCCTATTTGGATGTGAAATTTATTTACGTACATTAGCACTCCCCATATGTCATGGAATTGTATCAATAAGTTTATTTAAGATTATTCTCTTGTTTTATATTTGTCATTGCTGAATATATTACATACTTTATAACCAAGTTGAACTGCTATCTATCAACAATGTTCAGACAATAATACATTCATATCTTATTCAGGATATAGTGAACCTGATACCTAATAACTGTAATTTTAGAACTGTATACATATTAACCGAAACTCATGCCTAATGAGATTTATAGCTGCAAGAGTCAAAATACACATCTAAGCATTACACATTATTTCCATTGTATAACCAACCATATCTCTGTTGTCTTCTATGGACTCTTATAACTGGGTTTGTGTATCAGCTTCAGATTTTTTCCTACCTGGGAATACGAAATATTAATTATGATGATGGACTATTTCTTGTGATTTTGGAGGCAAGTATCCACTGGTATATGCGTAGGTTGAATACAATTTTTTTCAAAATGATTCTTAACTATAATACTAACAATTACGAAACTCATTCACTAAAACTACTGTCAAATTACTGAGCGCCTTCCAACTACCTACTAGTCATCATCAGAGTAAACTTAATCAGAAAACAAAATGTATTCCAATAATATTCAGCATTAGTGATGCGAATTTTCCGCAGCTGGAGATGAGTCTGAATTTAATGAATTGCTTTTTCAAATTTCAATTTCGATCAGTAACATCACCAACCTATAGTTCCAGACAGCTGTTTCTCTCTTTCCATAAAGCTCATCAGTGCAGGTTTGCAACGTTACTGAAGGAGTCTACTGAAAGTAGTCGCAACCAGCCTTCCACGAGGTAAAAAGACCAAAATATCTTACGCAATCTATGAACAGATGTCCCACGAAGGATCGATCTGGACTAGAAAGACCTTATCATTCTTATCTGACAAAAGCCGACATATGAGAAATGAGTATATTTCCTATATTCATTTGTTCATGATTCTCTTACATTAATTGGTTTTTCGCTTATACCTACATTTCCATCCACTCTAAATTACCTAGTCATTTGTCCGTACTGTGTTTTAAAAGTGATAAACTTCCTTAAGAAATCTGTATTCAAAATATGTTCTGCTTATGCAGATATTCCTCTATTATTCTTAATTTTTTGTCCAAAATGTTCTTCATAACGAGTTAGAATATTTCTTCTAGTTTGGCCTACACGCGAGCAACAATATAGTTTGCAAATTCCCGATTAGTCAAAATCAGAAACTTCACGAAAAACATTGACTAAACGGGTTTTTTGCAAATTTAGAAAACTAATTATGGAATTTATTAATTATTGAAGGAAAGGTTCTTGGTAATTCAATAGTATCTACCTATTTCTAGTGAATACTGGTGATTAGTTTGTACTTATTAGTATTATAGTGTATCCTCAGTGTTGTGAACTCTTTAATTTCCTTCAGAACTAGAATGGTAGAAATAAATATGAATTAACGATCTAAGTGAACTCTAACGTCTATGCATGTTGATGAATCAGATGATCATTTCATCCGAATGGAATAAAAAGTATACGTTATAACTGAGGAGCGTCCATTCAAACAGAGACATGTCCACAAAAATTACAAGATGAGCAAGTCAGTTAAAAGTAATCATGTCCCGAAGAATACGCTATGAGAAATGATTTGTAAAATATGGCCAAAGTCAAACACATCCAATTAGATTTACTCAACGGTAATATTTGTAACGAAGGCCTTTCTTCTTTTTTAATTTTCCTCTATTCTATGAATTTATAATAATAGTTTAATCATTTCAATAATACCGTTCATGGCCAGGATGATTCTAGGTATACGTGGAAATGAATCGACTACAACTTACTTCAATCACTCATGATTCAACTGAGCATAAGGAGGAAAATACAATTGACACTATTCTTCTTTGATGAATTCTTCCCATTACTTGGCAATTAATTACACACTATAGATAGTTAGGAAGGTCTACACTAATTCAGTTAGTAGAACAAGTAATTCAACAACAACAGAATAATATATATTCAATTATAATACGAATTAATTAATGACAATAAAATATGATAAGGATATTGATATCCATGGACAGGAATCCAAATCTAACACAAACTAATTCACTAATTTGGATACTATTTATCCAATGAATATTCTAGTGTTCAAACTCTCTATTGAATTTACTATTAAAAATTGACTTCTACGAAAACTCCAACTTCAAATTGAATATCTAACATCATAAATTCGACCTCTCTACATTCTCTATCAAAACTCTCTTCGATGAATAAACGGGAAACTGATATCAAGTGACGGAGTGAATTTCAAAAGCTTCTAATCCAAAACCAAAATATAATTGTATCCCTAAGGGTTATCCGTTTACTATTTGTCTAGCCGAAAAATGTTATTTTAAATTCAGAGGAGTGCCGCAAACAAGTTATCTTTACACGAATGATGAATATCGGAAATCTTCAAGATCAATAAGAAAGCTTACCGGTTTGGTTTTTGTCTCCACTTGCCTACTTTGAGAACTACTGTTAGATAGAGAAGATTCAATACATATCCATCCTTTCCTACTATTTAATGATTGAAGGATGAAACTAGTAATTGATTATTCCTTATTGCAATATACAGTCCTGTAAAATTTTTAACCGATTTCGACCAAGTTTTTAAAAATTTACAATTAGAGAAAGGTCTACAACGGGACAAAATTTAATATGTTTATTCTAATTTTCAGGGCCTACTACGATACTTTTTTGTAGTCTAAAATAGAAAATTTTCATTAGCGATTTTTTTATTAAAAAAATTACTCCGCCACTGGATAGCTGTGACTGAAATTTCATGGAATATATTTATTGATAAGAGAGTTACGTTAACCTAAAATCCGAAAACTCACTATGCTAACAGTCAGAAAAGAACAACCTGTATCAACAAATAGCCATAGCAATTTTCAATTTAAATCTTAGTTGTCATGAAAATGGTGTTACTGTTTGACACTTATGATAGAGTTCAGTGTCAATGTAAATTAATTCATGCAATTCATGGCTGCAAAGTCCAGTGTGAGATAGAAAATTAACATTGTACGTCTCTTGGGAGATAACGATAGAAATGCCAGAGAGGTTTGTACAGTATTTAATGAAAGACATACAGATCATCCTAATATTAGCTACGGTATGGTGAATATAATAATGAACAATTGAATTTATTTCTCCAGTTAGATGGGTGTTCAGTTCATTATGCTAGCACTGTGCGGCAATGGCTGAACGAACATTTTCCAAGCTGATGGTTAGACCGTGGTAGTCCATTGATAAATTGGCCTCCCAGATCTCCAGAACTCTCAAGTTTATACTTTTTCCTCTGGGGACTTGTCATACAAAAGGTTCACAAAAACGGCCCAAGAGACATACACGAACTTTGTGCAAGAACTCGACAGGCTTGTGCAGAAATTAGCCCCCAACAGCTATGGAATGTATTTGGAAATATTCGTAAGCGCTACGACAAATGTATCCAACTAGATGGTGAATTAGTAGAGGCAACTAGGATCTAAATTAAAATATTCTAATAATTATTAGGTTAAGTTTGTTAAATTATTCAGTTAATTGGATATAAAGTTGAATGTCATTCCGTGAAATTTTGGTCACAGCTGTGTGGAGGCACTCTTAATCCAGTGGCGTAGTATTTTTTCGAATAAAAAAATCGATAATAAAAATTCTTCATTTTTGAGTAAGAAAAAATATTCTAGTATGCTCCGAAAATTGGAATAAACATTTTAAATTTTGTCCCGTAGTAGACCATTCTTTACTTGAGAATTTAAAAGAAAATTGGTTGAAATCGCTTGAAAACTTAAAATATTAAAGGGGTGTTTCCAATCTGAATGGGTCATACTGTACATATTAGAATTATTGTAATTTCAATGTTTAATGAGAGTTGTTAGCCCAACAGTCTCACGTATGATTAGTTATGGGTGAAATATCAGAGAAAATACGTAAAACTTCCATTTTGTATCATAATAACTCTGGTCAATTTTGTCAACGTAACCCCAGTTCACATCGAAATTAATAACTTTGTCATAACATATTACTTTGTTTTCGAATCTTTCTTCCCCTCAAGCTTGTATAATATTCGTTATCGGGGCTAAAAGTATTGAGATGTTTATCATCCCGCTACAATACTTTTATGGGAACTATTTTATTTGCTTTAACTTTATTCTGAGAAATATAATATATAGATATGTTTTGAAATTTATTTAACTTATTAAAAATAAATTGTATACTGACAGTTACTATTTTTACATTTAGGTCATATTGCATAAATACACTTGGCCAATATTTTTGCTTGAAGTTTGTTTGTCGTGTTTTGGCCGCAACAGCTGACTTTCATAATCTTGAATAAAAAGAAAATTTTGAGTTTACAGGTGTCTAGTACATATCTTCAGATTTCAATTTGTTGTATGTCATCAAGCCTTGAATAGTTTAGTAGTTTAGTTATAGATACTACAGTGGGTGCAATTAATTCTGTTCGCCGAAAAACACAGCCGCCAACGATTTTTTTGTATTTTCATAATAATACGATTGGCAGTTATAATTTGCGCTTGGAAAATATTCAGGATTAAGACCTTTGCACTTTGAAAAGATTTTGTAAGCCTGAAAACAA
This sequence comes from Endomychus coccineus, assembly GCA_958510875.1. Taxonomy (NCBI): domain Eukaryota; kingdom Metazoa; phylum Arthropoda; class Insecta; order Coleoptera; family Endomychidae; genus Endomychus; species Endomychus coccineus. Next base: position 99,807,183 of record OY294067.1, read on the forward strand.
TTAATTCAAAAAAATTTTTGAGTCACGAGTCGTGTCTTCTTTTGCATTCCATTCAAAAGCGAACGAGTCCATTCAGTTCCACACAGAAGGAAACATGTCCAATATTATATCCTTTCTCAGTTGTGTGTCAGTTTTATTTAACTTCAATGTTACACGTATTTATGTCTTTGCATTATAAAGCATCCCTAAAACATTTCGATTTTAAATATGACATTTTAAAAAATTTTACCAAATTTAGGAAAAATGGATATGTCTCTTTTTGAAAAGAACGCTGACAGTTACTACATGTGAGCTGAATGCCATTTTATGAGAGTAGCTAATAGGCCAGTCGGGGGAGAGTCAAAATTGGCATTTTCTCGTTTGTGATAAATCGCAGCATGATTATGATGAGTTATTATGTGAAAAAATGCGTCGATTACAAAACTTTCAATGAATTTTGAATATACCGCTAATACCGCGCATGCGTTCCCATTGTTATACGCCATTGTTCGTTTCGCGACGAAGAACTGACCTTTTTTTAAGTGACGTATAAACTAAAATATCTATTGGATTTTGTAGGACTTTTTTCTGTAGTTAGATTCATGTATTCCCTCCAATTTAAGTCAACGGTTGCTCCAAAAAAAATATCAATTTTTGCAACAATTGAATAAATACTTCAAATGAATAAATTTTGGGCAGGACGATGTAGACATGATATGTGTTATCCATATCTAGCAATTGCAGGAAGTTTTGAGTTATTTGATAATAAGCATTTTTTTAAATTCTTTCTCTTCTAAGACTCCGCACTATGGACCAAATCTATTTCGAAATAGATGAAAATATTTCGGCTGGTTCATAATTTCATAACCTTCAGAGTCGTTCGAATTATGCAATCTTCCCAAAGTTTGGTTCATGACGTCCTGTTTATTTGAGCTTAGGTTCTATTTATTTGAGCTAATATTAAATTTAATCTTATCTCATTATTGAATCGGAACCCAATCATTACAAATTACTTTTGCACTCTTATCTTGAATAATTATTAGACGTCACAAGCAGAGGCAAACAACGCAGAATTAAAATTATTGATTTGCATGATATATTGACTATTTTCGCACAATGAAGAAAACAGAGAATCTTAAAATGACCCCTTCATTTTCTCCAAGCGTATTTGTAGGCTCCAAGAGGCATAATTATTGTGATGTTGTTATTACGAAAAAAATTGCATAGTGCTGGACACCAGAGTTTGCCAGGGCAGCAAGGGAGACGTAACACCACTTATCAGGCTCTAAGACTCACATTATTCTGCTAGGCGTTCTCTAATGTCTCTAAATATACACCTCACTTTACGACCTAGCCACCATGAATACATATTTTTACAGCAAACTCGAATCACCATGATGCTTGCGTTAGCCCTAATGTTACATGGTAAATATTTCTACATATGGATTACAATCTGTGTGCATTCCTAGTTATAACGTAATTTTGTTAGTTCTATCTAATTTGTACATAAATAAATTATATGCTATTCGTCTTTTATTTCATCAGCCTCGGATTCCATTATATAATAAAATGACATTAGGAATGCATAAGAAACATATTCTAGAATCAGTTACGTATCATTACAAAGATTTCGATCAAGCATATTTGAGTAAGATATCCTCTACAAGGAGTAACCTGGTATGGTCAAGGGAAAATGTAAATACATTAAAGCAAACAATTAAACTGTAACTTTCACAAAACACTGACCAAAATGAGGCTACGTGGAAAAAATAAAAAATAATTATTTTTAACCTCTTAGCCAAATGACAACAGTACAAATCTGACAAGAATGTATACTTGACATGAACCATCTACGATTTCTTACAGTAAACGTCGATACATTCTTGAACAATCAAAATAAATTAGAAAATAAGAGTGAGTGGACAATTTTCAACAGGAATTTATTTTGTTTTCGAAAATAATCTGAAATTTGAATGAATAAAAAATCACTCTATATAGTCGAAGAATTAAAGCATTCCACATTCCAAACCCGGCGCAGTTGGATGAATTGAGATGCGGTTTTCTGCATTCGATTCAGAAGGTGATTTAGAAACTTCGTCCGGCATTTTTTTTGCGGAAAAATTTATTGCATTTCTACAGTCAAAAAATGCATTTTTCTGAGTGCACTTTTTGAGATGAATAAAAAAAACGGACTCCAATTGGTTTCTCGGGGGTTTTTGGGGTCGCTGAACACGAATATACCATCAAGATTGGACTGAATATCGATGAAATTGATTGAAAAATTATTTTTAATGTTTTTTAACTGTTCAAGAGGTGATATAAAGGGAGCTAGTGATGATTACGACGTGAAAAAACTCTTCTGCGATACCTGGTGTATCCTGAGTCCGGGTAATCACGTCATCTTCTAGGAATTTGTTAATTTTTCTTAATTAAATGTAACCAATTCTACCTCTCGGGGGTTTTCAAAGTAGCCGATCACGACTGTGACACTCGCAATGTTCTGCAAATTACCTGGGGGTGTTTCCGTGCCCTGGAGCCCTCTGTATCTACGTCATCTTCTAGGAATTTGCACAACATTGTGACTATCCTAATCGTGATCGGCGACAATAAAAACCCCCGAGAACCAGAATTTGTTACATTCTATGAAGAAAAATTAACAAATTCCTAGAAGATGGCGTAGATAAACAGGGTTCCAGAGACCCGAAAACACCCTCAGGTAATTTGCAGAACATTGCGAGGTCATAGTCGTGATCGGCGACATTGAAGACCCCCGACAGCCAGAATTTGTTACCTTTTATGAAGAAAAATTAACAAATTCCTAGAAGATGAAGTTGATACAGAGGGCTTCAGGGACCCGGCAACACGCTAAGGTCATTTGCAGAACATTGAGAGTGTCATAGTCGTGATCGGCGACTTTGAAAACCCCCTAGAGCTAGAATTTGTTACATTTAATTAAGAAAAATTAACAAATTCCCAGAAGATGACGTGGTTACCCGGACTCAGGATACATCAGGTATTGCAGAGTTTTTTCATGTCGTAATCATCACTAGCAACCTTTATATCACCTCTTGAACAGTTAACAAACATTAAAAATGATATTTTAATTAATTTAATCGATATCTAGGGCGTCAGGACGCCCGGATACTCCGGGGAGGTCCAAAGAGACCTCAAGGAATATTGCATATTCAGTATATTATGCATATTCGTGTTCAGCGACCCCAAAAACCCCCGACAAACCAATTCGAGTCTGTTTGACGCATTATTCACGAGTAATTAATTTTTGTTTAAAAGTGCACTCAGAAAAATGCAGTTTTTGGCTGTAGAAATGCAATAAATTTTTTGTGCAAAAAAAAAATACTGGACAAATTTTCTAAATCACTTTCTGAATCGAATACAGAAAACCGCATCTCAATCCATCCAACTGCGCCAAGTTTGGAAGGTTTGGCTTATTTTAGTGCTTTATTTCCTTGATTAATATGGAAAGTTGTTGTGTAAATCACTACACAAATTCTGATAGAGCTCGTTTAGATCACTATCCTGAGTGTGAAATTTGGCAAGGGTTGATCGATAAAAATCAACTTTGTTATTTTGTAGTAATTCTCTATATTGAAAGTTTATATGGTTGGTGGATGTATATTATTATAACTAATTTAAAAATTACATAATATCAATGCGATATTCACTAGACGATTTAAGCTTTAAAATTTTTGCTTATGAACTTACCCTTGTCATACAAGATAATTTTTTCTTACATTTGGTCGCATCTGAGTCGAGGTATTGGTTAGGGAATGAGTTGTTTGATTAACTCAAGTATTATTTATTGTGAATGATTCTACCTAGTACAACGTAATGATAACAAAATAACGATATTAAAGGTTGGTTTCAATAAAATACTGCACGTCTGTGTTAAATGATGCTTGAAAATCATACTAAAGTGCAAGCAAACATACAAATTTAGTAACGATTAAATGGTGCTGACATCTCACGATGGAAAACATAAGTTTCAAGTCTAGACAGTAAAGAAGAAGTTATGGATTTCTGTTTCAAATAACAGGAAATTGTATTCTCCAATATTTGTTTGGGACATTGTCACTGTCAATAGGTCAGTAGTTCTGTCCATTACTGCTAGAGGAAATAAAATCGGTTAGATGTGTGAAAATTAAACATATTTTGTTCTTAATGGTTCGAGTCTTTGATAGTTGTGCTTTCAGCTTTCCCTACTATGCGGCGACAGTATGAAGGAAGGTACAGTCATTTAGATTATTGATATTCCATAAAATATTAATCACACACACACACCTCTTGTATTATCAATAAATTAGCATGTCGATAAAGCTGATATAGCTTCTAGCAAACGAAGTCTGTGATGTGGAACAGGCACCTATTTAATTTTAAATTGATGAACTCATCTCCATTGGAAATGTGAATTATAATATCCTATCAGGAAGATATTTCAAATTGCATAATGAATAATCAAATTTTATAAAAACTGTGTAACCTTCACTCCCTTTCAGTACACTGACTATGGAATATCATGATCCGCTATTATGTATGGAAGTGGTCAAATATCTAACGAATGGTTTGAGATATCGTAATGAAATTATGTACACACATAATAAGGACATGTTTTCATGTTGGATATATTCTTATTTTTACTTCCTTCACTATACCGTTGATCAATCAACGACTGTACGTAGTATATAGTGTAACGGAAGTATTGAAATCGAACAATTTTTTTTTCTGGATTTTCGCGGATATATCAGTTTAGAGCATTTCTGAATCGATCTGAACTATTTTTTACATTATGTCTGTGTATGCGTATGTGCGTGAGTAAAAACTGTTGAGACGATTGTGCCGTTCCTATTGGTCGTATGGATTGTGCATCTGCAAATCACTTTGAAGTGCTGAAAATAGGATCTATAACTTTTTTGGGCGCACTAGTTCCTTTCAAGCGGTATTCTTGACATCCATAATTAGTTCTTGAAATGCAATAGCATCCTAATGCAACAGTGTTCTTCTGTTTATGAATCTCTATCACACGTATTCATTTTACCTGTAGATGTAGCCAAAATTCTCATTTAAAAATTCATTGACGCTATCGATGTGACGTCACAGTCTATTATTCATATATGTAATTAAACTCTGAACTTGAAGGAACGAATGGAATGGTAAAGCTATCGTTTTATGTGCGACAAGTACCAGGATCTATGCCTGGCACGTACGCAGCTATTTTTGTCATTTTCTCATTAACTATCGACTATCTGTTGATCATTTGAAATTATATATTTGATTGGATGATTTGCATTTTTATCAATTTGTTCAAACAAGATTTTTTCTTATTAAACATTCCATTTACATAGCATGAAACCAGTCAGATAAAATGCTTATCTAACCATGTATCAAATTCTTATAACTAAAATTCATAGGTTTTGACCCCAATCACCTCTCCCATATCTAACAACAGACAATTTGATGAAATTGCACACTCTCCAACTCTAAACCAAAAGCAAGGTCACTACACTACATGAGATTTCGAAAAAAACTACCTCAACCCCCTTTATCACCTTTTAAAGCAAGGAAGTGAAAAAAAAATATTAGATGAAATGTTGCAAAAAAGATTAAGTTTTATCCAAAAATAGACTATTCGAGTATTGTTAATAGGAACATCTAAATACTTCGGCAACCTAAGGTCAGTCGGGCTTATATCCGAAACAGAGAAATTTACGGCAGTTTATCAAGATGGCGTAATTAACTCCTTGATATATCGCCGCAACGTGATGGGTGTACAGGTTCCTGATGTCAGCTGCAGGTCCTGTAGAAAGACGCCTGAGACGCTTTTCCACCTTCTGTCGGCAAGTCCGGCAAAAGCAGCCTTGGCGTACATCCATCGCCATAATGCGACTCTACGAGTGCGGTATTACCATCTAAGACCCAGAGCTAGTGCTGCCTTACATGCCAGGAGCTATCGAGTCCGTTGTCGGAAACTAAAAAATCCAGATCTACTGGAATTACCCGTTTCTGACCGTCAGGTCCATACAAGCAAATAGGTCTGACGTTGTCCTCCTCGATAAACTAAGCAAAACTATGTATGTCATCGAATTCTCTGCTCCGGCAGAGATAGTCTTGAAAGAGGAGGACAAATGGACAAAATATCAAGATCTCCTGTTCGAGCTCCGCGCGCTATACCCAGGCCACAAGATCGTATTAGTGCTTCTGATCATCGGTGTTTTGGGCGGAATTCGGTCTTCGCTGCATTCGAACTTGAAGATTATTCCGGCCTTTAAGAACTGGGTGCAGATCTTAATAGACCGGATGTAGAAGGGAGTTATTCTTGGTTCAATGAGTATACTTAGGGCACACGATTTGGGAACCTGAGGCTACTTAACGGAACTATGGGGAGGAGTAGCTTCGGGTAACCCAATTTTGGGTTTTCTGGCGCGATGTTGTCGGAGCTCGCAGCAACCCCGACCAAGTTTCTATGTAAAAAAAGTATATATACATACCATACAAATAACCACTTAAGTTACCTTCCAAATTGCACAAGCCTGATTATTTTGTTTGTGATGATACCACAGCCATAGTGAGGGATCATAACCACCTAACGCTGAAGGCTAAGTGGGTGATTCAGACTCATTATTCTGCAATTGGTACACAGCAGATGTACTAGCTTAATCTAAAGATATATCCTATAAAAACTGCGATTCACGCAAGTCGACTGATTCTTACTCCACTCCACATTCGGCGGGTACTCGAGATAGATCGGATTCTGATATTATCTATCTCTTATATGTCTTGATTTTATTAGCAAACTTTCAGACACTATTGCGGATCAAATATGATTGTAGGAACAGAAAGGATAGTGTAAAATAAAATTGAAAGTTGAAAAATTAGTTTAAACACTAGCTTTTATTTTAAAGTGTCTAAAAAGAAATGATAAACATTATCTCCGCTCCGAGAAACCCCATATACCAGTTTTGAATAGAATGGGACATGATACTAGGTTAGGAAATTTTAATGCGGAGTTGAACTAGGAAGGTACAAGTAAGTGAGCTAGGTTATTTTATTACGACATCGAAAAGATGTCGTACAAGTCTAATTGAATGCTTAAATTTGTACGGTAGTTATTTTTAATACATTCCAAAATTTCTACTAATTGTAGTGTGTTTAATTTAAAACCTCTACCCTGATTATTACAAATTTTTACTTCATCTAAATTTGGAAAAATGTGCCCTGCTTCTAAAACATGATTAAAGAAAGATGAATCTATTTTAGTCAGTCTAAAACATCGAAAATGTTCTTTATATCTAATTGTATAATAGGACTTGGTACAATTCAATGGTAGAGCACATATATTATTCTAAATCATAGAGTACTTAATGCCTATACTATTAATTCTAGATGCACCCTCTAGCCAAGTTTTTTTTGCAAAATATAATATAATGTTGCTCTTTTCCTTTCTTGCACGGTATAAGCGGCATTCCTAATGAAGAATATATTTATGTGAATGTGATTGTGACGAATTGCAGTTGTTAAAAAACATATCCTTGTCGATCAACTATAAATTGTTGTGGTGTAATTATTCAATTGCCGACTTTACTTGATATTTAAGGCTTGAATTCAGAAAAAAATTGCAGCAACTTTGATTATAGTTAAGTATGTATGTAGGCGAGATATATAAATCACGACTATCACTCACGTTCATACCAACGAAGATTAGGAGCTATTGGAAACTTTTACATTTCTCTAGCAGAGGTCTTTGAATTACAAGTGTTTCACTCAAATTGCGCCAGACTCCGCCACTTTGTCATAAGCTTTGACTGTATTATCTAGCATTGGTCGATAGGTGGCCTTACGTATTCCAAATGCCAATGCCTGGTAATGTGTATGTCAGTAGGTTTTTTGTTCGCTTCAAAAGGCAATGCGAGACATATAATGATTTCAAAATAGGTTGAGTTCTTTATTCTACACAACCATTAACAGGAAATGCATTCTGAAAGAATTATGCACTAGCTTCCTACTGATTTGCATATCTATGTTATTAAAGATAATCTACGATTTCTTTTCACGTGAACTTTCCTTTATACTAAAAATGCATACACGTCTTAGCATCACTAAATATGTGATTAAATTCCATATTCGAAAAAATGAAATTCCCGTTATGTTTCTGGTGAGAATAAGATAACATTCTTTTTTTCTCCTTTGAATTATTTAGTGATTGATAATCCCAAAACAACCGGTTATTCGGAAAAACTTCAAATGGAAAAATACATAGTTCAGATATTACCCTTGAATTTGGAATGCAAGTAGATAATACACGCATTTCTGATATATACCATTTTCTAATAAAATTTCATGGATACTTTTTGCAGCATCTTTGCTCGTATCACTCGCCTATAGCTCAAGATATACACATTTGTGAGAATTTATCTTATTGCGAACAATCTTTCAATGAAAATTACTTATAAGCATTCAGACATCTCCTAGCATATCATAAACAACAGGTTGAGTCAGTGCCCCCTGTATATTGATTGTGTACTGTGAAAAAATAATAATTCAAACTTTCCAAAAGTTACAGAATAAAATTTAAATTCACTCAAAAAATGGAATATTCAATTTACAATTAATGCTGACAAATTTTCACCACACTGTGGCATTCTCAAGTTATCAACTAAAGGTATTTGTGAAATTCTGTCCTTATATCAGAATGAGGTACAAATTTAGGAATGAAGTTATACGTTCTTTTGTTGGTACTTTACTTACACAATTGCTGAGTGGTGAATTAAAGGTATCGATTTGATCATTCAATATTGTTTCTATTGTGTTTCGAATGTTTTAAAATTTCTGTTGATTCTGGAATATTGAGCTCACGTGTTTTCCTGAATGTCTACAATATCGAGATTGAGGATGAAATTGTGATTACGTTCCAAAAGGT